>CM076582.1:1591621225-1591691610 GCA_034641835.2 Pinus albicaulis | reverse complement strand
CTATTGTTCGATATCTTTAGTAGAAGCACTGCTTTCTCTTGTAACATTTCTATTTTCTTCTTATTTTGGCTGCACTTCATTATGGGACGTGGGTTTAATGCCAACTTTTCTCCCTCTAATCAAAGATTTGGATACACAACATATACACTTGGTAGTAGCTATTGTGCATGTTCTTGAGGATTTTATTGATTATAGTAATCCTACTGCAACTACCTTTAGGGGTTTAGGAGCCTTGGACAACACCATAGCACGTTTGAAGTCTACCATTTTGAGGAGAAAGGAAGAAGAGTGGAGAATCACAATCAGGTTCCAAGGGCAAGTCTCCTCAGGACAATGCTGCTAATTAATACAGTTCTCGTTTTTTCATATCCATGGATTTTTTATCAATTAGGGGAAATTATTGATGGACTAAACCATAACATACCAGTAGGAGGAGTAAAAAACATTGAATGTTGTATGCACAAAGAAACATTATTATGTACTTCCTAGGTATAGTGTATTTTTACATCTTATTGTGTTTAGAAAAAATGACCCAAATATGTTATCATATGTGGTTTTATCAAAATTTACTAGGGTGTAATCAGTTATAAGAGCACGCTGGTTTCAGGGAAACAAGTTTTATTTCAGAATTGGTTTATACTTTCATTCATATACTAGCTTTCTTGCTATTTATTGGATGAGTTGTAGAGCATTATGAATTGGTTAACAGTCTAGTTGGATGAGTAGGCCATGACCAAGATTTGGTTACCATCTTTTCACCTCTATCTTTGTTTGTTGCCATTTTTGACAATAATTTCTTTTAAAATGTCACGTATGATGTAAGATTTTATTTGTCCCATATGGCCACGAATTTTAATGGAATGTTAAATAAAATATATCTATGTAGTGACTTGATGCTTAAATTATTCTAAGAGCTTAAATGTGCAAATGTCACTTCTTACCTTTCTAATGCGTCCATTACTCTAGTTAGAATGATTTTGCGTTTCAGTGATTTTTTTATTATTATTCTAGAATTTCATATTGAGATGCAATTGAGATAACCTAGAATGTTAAATTAACTCATCATATAAAATTGTGACACCTTAGAAACATATTTAATGTAAAACTGTCTATGGAAAACATTGTCATTTGGAATATTTGTCAAGTTAATGTGCTTTATATTGCAATGTTTACAATCATAATATCATATTACTTTACACAGATACTATTGGAATGTCAAGTGGTTTCTGAAGGAATATCCAATTGACAATTTGTTTTTTCGTGTCACATCAAGCAAGCGAAAGGAGATGCCTTAATTCAGAGCTTTGGCATGGCCGTGCCAGACCGCTTGTGTTCTTACATGTTGTTGGGGGCAAAGTTTTTTTTTTTCCACACGGTCACAATGAGCAGGTGAGGTGGTTTCTCACTAATTTTTAATTTGCAATATTCTTTTGGATACAAATGACTAAAAATAATGAATGCTTATCTTCTTTTCATCATACAATGTGACCCCAGTATTTTTAAATTTTAATGTTACGTAATGAAACTGATCATAATCAATGTGATTTCCATTAGTTTCTTCAACAAACAAGGAGGTTGAGGCTCATATATTGAATTATTCGAATCTTCCAACTCAATTAATCTGCCAACTTCACACCGTTACAATGCATGTGGGTTCTTTGCATTTCATCCTTGCTTCGGTTGTGAACCACTTTCATTCATATCATCATATATACAAGATTTAAAATTTAATAAACCCCTTATTGACTGCGAGGTAGATTTGGAAACATATGAAGTATATGCTCAAATGACATTGCAACCTCTTAGTGTTGTAAGACATTTTCAATTTAATTATTTGTGCTTTTCCGTAATTGCCAATTTTGGTGAGAAATGCTTTGGTACTTGTTCCATTTGTGTAGGGAGCTAAAAATTGATGATACTCTGCAATAAGAGAAAAAATATTGTTATATTGGTTATGATCTCGGCACACCAAGCAAGCAACTAAATAATTATTTTTGTAAAACATTAACTACAAGTAACACTAGTACCGATGACAGGTTTTATGTGCCATGTCGCACTGTGGAAAAATTTTGTCCTCCACTTGTGCAGTTCTTATTTTCCCATAGCTATTCTATTTTTGATTTAATAGATACGTGCATAGACTTTTAGACCTTTTTTAAGAGAAGACTGCATTCTTTAAAGGAGCAAAAGGTAAGGGTATTTGTCATATTTTTCCCTTATTAAGTTTTGATTGTTTTGGGCAGGATTTCATTTAGCAACCACCTTCCTAGGAATTGACAGACAGGGATATTCATGACAATGAATGGAAATTTTGACATATTTTTTGGGTAAGTTATAGTAGTTATTTGAATGTTGTTTTGGAATAAAATTGGATAGTGAATATGTAATTATGTGCAGTTTCTTTTGATACTCTTATATCATTGCAATGCATTTTGAAATGTATACATGTAGTGCATATATCAAACTTGTTGCCACATTTGAGGTCATACGAGGCAATTCTATTTCAAAATTATTCTTAATGGTGTTAGTAGCTACTCATACACTAAAAAGTATCTGATATAGCTAGTCCCCAGTTACTTTACCTTTGAATGTGGACCCAACATGTTTAGTTTTTCTCTAGATATAATTTGTTGGCTTTTGGGAATTAGATTATTTTTCCCTTGGAATAGTATGCTGACAATTTCAGATTGTTATATTGAAGCTATATTCCTGGTTAGTATCACAATTTACAAAGTCTTGTCTTATTCTTTTTTAGTTTATTGTTGTAATTTTTTGTCATCAATACTTTGCTGCACCCATTAGATTTCTATTGACAAGTTTTATTGTTGAAGTGTCACTGCTTCTTAAAGATAACTAGAGGAAACGAAACAACTAGAAAAGTGGAGCATGGGACATTCTTAGTAGAAATTGCTAGCTCTACTGTGTTTGATTATGTAGGATAAAATCAAATTTGCAATGTACCATAAGCATGCGAATTCAAAATATTGGGATACAAATGTGTGTTTCTATTTGCATTTATTACTTTAGTTGAAGATAAAATTTCATCAACAAATGTTGTACACTAAGAACATAGTAGGTTCAAAATTTATTCTATGGTGACATTTTATTTGCTTTGTTTATACAGGTCATTTGGCCAGATAGTGGCCACTATTTCCCAAGTGAAGAAAACTTGTTCTAGTTTCTTGCTTTTATGGTGAGAAATGACATTAACAATATAGTTTATGTTGAGGTATACATCATATAAATACTTTATATTATACTTTAGTTTATATTCCAGAGTTCATCGACTTTCGTGTCATATACTTTGTATTGTATTTTTTTTTTGTGCAGAAAATGAACTCAGTATTGATGGTAAGAAGCAGGAATTGAAGAAAGAGGAGAACAATAACAGTAGAGCGAAAAAATGCAAATTAAAGAGAGAGAGAAGAGAACTGGTATAGTGGTACTTCGAGAGTCAATATCTTGTATAAGACACACATAGAGACAGATGGTCAAATCTTCAGAGTTGGTGAATTCATTTGTAATGTCTTGGCAACACAATGATAATGTTTTGAAGCGATGAAACACTATTTCATGTGTAAATTGTACTCCAACCAATATTAAGTTGGAAACTCATATGTAATACTTGACATTTTATATAATATAATTTTTTGTTCGAATTATTTATAGTTTCACTTGATATTACTTAATATTGTAATTAACATATGTAACTTTGCATTTTCTTAAGAGATGAACACGTGCGTTATATGATATTTCATTTTTTTTTAAAATTAGCTGCAAAATCATACTAATTAATTTATGTTAATTAATAATAAACACATAAAATCAATCTAAAAGTACTAGATAGAATGTTTATGTTTATTAATGATAAACAAAAATAAAATGAATATATGACTAAATTAGTTGCTTATGATGACTGTTAATGAAAGTAAATGAAATGAATATAAACTACTAAAGTAGTAATTTATATAATGAATATTAAACTACCAAAAAATAAATAAATGACTATTGAAAATGATAAATTTGTGATTACAAATGACTAAATTTTGCATATATACGACTATGAGTAGCTAATTTATAGTATCTTAGAACACGACTAAAATTTAGTCATATTTCTTTGGTCATTAATTGGTTTCAAACGATGACTAAAATTTGCATATATATGACTATTAGTAGCTAATTTACAGTATCTTATAAGACGACCAAAATTTTGGTCATATTTCTTTGGTCATTATTTGTTTTCTCAGGTGATTATTTAATAATATATTTTATTGTATATTTGGTCATTAATTGTGACAATTAATGACCAAATCAATGATTAAATCAATGACCAATTCAATCACTAAATTAATGACCAAATCAATGAATAAATCAATGACCAAATTAATGACTAAATATACTACTAGACGACAAAATTGAAACAATCAATTAATGACTAAGCTAAAAACGACTAAAATTTGGTCGCGTTATAAGATACTATAAATTAGCTACTATTGGTCGTCGACTGAAAAATAGTCATTTATATGCAAATTTTAGTCGTTTTTTTAGTAACTAATTAGCCATTTTTTACTAGTGGAGTTTGAGTCCTAGTTGAAATAGGACTGTCGAGTAGGATAGGTGTCTGTTTGTCACAAATTTGATGTTTTATGGTTATGCAAGGTGTCATTAGGAAAAAATTTGATGTATCTAGCCTAGAGGCAGATCATCTCATGATGTAACAACTCTATTAAAGGCCATGGGGTCGAATTTTTCAAGGGTTGGAATATTTTTGGCAAAATAGCAGCTTATTGTAATGGATTGTTTCAGCTAATACAAAGATCTGTTACTTGAACAACTTGAGATTCTGAAGGAGTTTTTAGTGCTTTCCTATTCTATTTGTACCTCTTATGTATCTCACTTGCAGTGGTTTTCACTTATATTACTCAGAATTCATTTATGAGATGCTGAGACTTCCTTTATTTGTGAATTGACTGTGTATACTCATGTTTTATTTGTGTGTGTCCTACTTCTAGAAACTCTGAACAGCCTCAACTTCCATGTCAAGTAACTCACTGAATCACTGAAAGTTTTCACTCCATAAGCCAATGCCTACATACTGATATTATTTTCATTCTACACTCATCAGGTTGGAGTTGTTATCTCAAAAGACTATTTGATTGTAAGCTATTGGATTTTCTGCTATATACAGTAACAACATAAATTTTCTTCACCTGAGATTCTTATTATATTTCAATGAGTTTTTATCTTATATTTTGAAAGGTTTTCTTCAATGTCTTAATGCTTATTACTCAGAACTCATGGTTTTTCATGCTTTGACTTCCTTTAAGTATTAAGCCATGATTTATCTCTCTTAATAGTTTTCTTCCAATGTCTTGATGTCTCATTACTCAGAATTCGTGTATCATATGCTCTGACTTCCTTTGAACCTCAAGCTATTGAAAACCTCCTGTATGTCTTTCTCTTTCATTGAAATATTTACAAGCCTTAGCTTCCATAAGGAAAGCCATGTTATTGAGATCCCTTTCACAGACTCCATAGCTCAATGGTATTAAGCTCTGATCTTTTCAACCTACATTCATCATAACTAGTTTATTTCCTAAATAGAGTTAACCATATATATCTTTATTCCATACCAGTAACCCTTGAGAGAGCCCTCTTAGATTGAGGAGGTTAAGCCTGAGTCACAAGATTGGTTTGAAATAGTTACACTAAATTTGTCTAATCAGCAGCGAATCAGGTACGATTTTGGTGATAACATTTTGGTGCGTCTGCTGGGAGTCTGAAGATATACATCTCTCGAAAATTATGAAGTTGAATTCTTGAAGGTAGCAGGAGCTCATAATCTGTTCGAGGCTGCAACTACCTTGGCGACTCCATTGTTGAAGAATTAAAAATTCATAGATTCATGGTGATTCCACTGGACATATGAAGCGCTCAGATGCTGCCATTCTTGTTTCAAGGTATGCATGTATAGATTTTTCAGGAATTCATGGTTTCCCAAATCATTTTCCCAAGGATGCATATTTTTTGAGGAATGGTCCAAAATTCAATGGAGAAGATTTGAGTTTGAATTTGAAGCATATATCAGATTTCTGTGACTTTACTGAGCTTCTTAGAGTCAAACATGAAGATGTTTGCATCATATTGTTTTATGATTCATTTCAAGGAAAATGTAAACAGTGGACTGAAAGCTCTCTTGTCAGATCTATTAAGTCATTTGCAGATTTTTGGCTTATGTTTTTAGAAGAATGGATAGATAGAACAGAGTTGGTGGTAGACTCTCCTTCAATTCAAGGCTTTAAAAAATGGAATGATGCTCATATTAATGAGGAAGTAGATGAAAATATTTCTTTTTCCTTTTCTTCTTATCTAAAATCATTTGAATACAAGTTAAAAGATAAGTTTCAATTTTTGGATGAAGTTTCTAAGAACATTGAGAAAGACATTGAAGTTTTACGAGGTAAAATTCAATCATATAGTCTTCATTATCATGATCATTCTTTTCAAAATATTTCTCGTTTGAGATTGAGGAAGAATACATTGTTTTTTAAAATCAGTTTGAATAGCAGTTTGTTAGCACACAACTGAAATCTTGTGTGGCTGAGAAAAGCATACATGAGTTGTCCAAAGCTGTAGAATGTCATGAGAAGCATCAAACAGATCATGTCTTCTTTTATCCAATAGCTAACTACATGGAAGAGTTCTACAGTCCAGATTGACAATTATATTTTCATTATGAGCATCAGATCTATTTTATGTTGCCTTGGTCATTTCAATATCATGCTTACTGTTGGTTCAAGTGCAGTCAACAGGTTCAAGTGTCAGATCAGATCAATGACTGGCTTCATTGGAAGTTTCATGTTGCTTGAGTTAAAAATAGAGATTACAACTGTTAGAGTAGGTAGGAATGTGTGAATAAGCTCAAAGTTGACTGAGCATCTTTTCAGTAGGTACATATTTGGTTCTTTTGCAGTGATCATCATGCTTGAGCCCTAGGTGAAGGCCATAAGAGCTTGGCGAAGTTTTCATAAATTTCAAAGTTTTTATTTCCTAGAAGATGGATAGCAGCACTAGAACTACTGGTTCTTTGGTGTACCACAGGGGCACACCATCCCAAGTGGAGCCACTGTTATCACTCATAAAAATGAAGCATCATTTGGAAAATTCCTAGAGGTTCATGTGTCAATGGTAGGGTCATATATTTATTTTCTCATTACTTGGTCAAGGGAAATTTTAAATTTTTATTGTTTAAATCTTACCCTAAGGTGTAAACCCACTCACTTTCAAACTCCCTCATGTCACACCACTCATCATTTTATGACTGATTTCAATTTTCAAGATTTTTTTACCAAAAAATCCATTTTAGCCAAGAATCCCTACTTTCATAGCGTATTAAGTGTAAAATAGGCAGAAAACGCTACACAACTGGCTAATAGTTTCATATCGAATGTGAAGCATTTCTCTGTTTTCTGGTTTTGAGAAGTCAACTTCAAAGGCAGTTTCTGAGAAACTGAAAACAAATTTTGGAAAATCTGAAAGAGTTTTTTCTTCATACCATACCTAACTACAAAAACCTCCCTCAGTTTCTTCAAATTCATTAGGATGTGGCATAAATTGATAAATTAAAATGCGCTACGAAACTGTTGTTACTAAAATGTCCTGTACATGATTGTTTAGCACTCAACTTCAAGTTCGGTTTCTGGCCAAATAAAAAAGTGTTTTGGAATTATGAAAGCGATTTGTCTTCATCACAGCCCTAGCTACAAAAACCTCTCTCAATTTTCTCACAGATGTTATCAATTGGGAGATACAAGGATTTCATTGAAGCCCTATTTTCAAAAACAGAGTTTTCCTGTTTTACACATGTTTTGAAAATGTAGTTTTTGGAAAGCAGGAGATGTGTTTCAAAAACCCAAGAGAGTTTTTTATTCAAGACATAATTTCCTAAAAAAACCTCCTTCAGGTTCTCAAACTACATCATTTATTAGGAGATATAGGTTGTGTTCCAAGACCTATTTCTTAGAAAGAAACAGGAAAAATCTGCAAGGATGTCTTAATTATGAAAGAAGAGATTGACACTTCAAGGAGCCTAAAGTGAGTTGGTTTATGGTTAATGGAGGATGAAAACATGTTAGTTACAGGTTTTTAGCACTTACAACATTTCATTTGACAAATTTATGAAAAAATCTGCATACTCAGCAGTTTCGTAGCGCCTCCAGGCTTAAAAAGCAGAAAAGCACTACAAAACTGTTGTAGCTTCCTTTTCTATTTCCTTTGATCAGTATTTAAGGGGTTAAAGGCTGAGTTAAGAGCTGAAATTGCTATGAAGGATTTTTTTTATGATAAGTGTTAGAGCTCGAATCTGCCTCAGGCTGAAGGAAAGCAGGACTCAAGGTAACATCAAACCAAGCTCAGCCTCGTAGCTAGCCCTACGAGGACAGGAGAGGGCTCCCTCCGGGTCTATCTCAGCAAAAGATGTCCAATAGGGCCTGAGATGACCTATAGTGAATGCTGATTTTAGGCTAGTAAATAAATATGAAAGAGGTTTTTTGATAAATGACTGGGTTTTCTGGGCTGTATGGGACCAAGGACAGCATGAGCAGAGAGATTTAATCAAAGGCACAAAGTATTTCATAAGGCGAGATAGGCATGAGGTTTTAGCAATAAAATTTATTTTAAATGGGGTGAAAAGACTATTTAAGAAGACTGAAAAGGGCATTAGCCAATGAATCCCTTCCAGGCAGAAGAAGACACACAAAGTCTGAACACTTCCTCAAGGCAGAGCAAGAAATGAATTCTACCTTTCTTACTGTAAAAGCATTTAGCTGAAAATGATTATGAATGAACTGTGAACATAACAAAAACATATGAAACATAAAGAAGAAACACATGCTAAACCCATACCACAAGAATCTTACAAATCAGAGCTGCACCATTTAATTATTTCTCTGTCAAAACTGTACAGTCATAGCGCTGGGTTTTTTCCTCCCACACTTTTCAGAATTCTCTCTACAAAATGATTTATACTACAATAAATACCTTCAGAGATGGGGAAAACAGATCGACCCAAATAAGGAATCATTTAATCATCATTTAACAAACAAGACTAAAAAGCCAATCATCTTTTCTGAAGGTAGAATAGCGCTCCACTTGAATCTCTCTAATGACCAATTAAAGGACAGAAACTGGATTTGAATTGGAACTGAATTTAAAAATAGGCAAATCTGTTCCTATCTTTCTGCTGTGGTAGGTATTCTGCGTTTAATTTTGGCTTTCCGGTCTTTGACTGCTTCTTTCTCTTTTGTTGTTCGAATAAAAACCAATTTTTATAATTAGCATCCTTTGCAACACTTGGGGCGCTTTCTTTTTGATGTAGACATGTTTTTCCGCTCATATATAGTGGAACATCATGAAAATCCACGCAGCAGGATTTTTCACTTGCCTCTCGAAACTTACATTCAAACTGCCTTTGCAAGAATTATCTCGTTCTTTCAGAGAAATGACCATACCAAGTTAAAAAATAGTACTGTAAAACTCTATATCTTGCCCACAGATACTTAAAACCTCTATTTGAAAGAAAAAAAAACAATAACATCACAGTCGGTTTTCCACTCGGTTGAACTCCACGTTTCCCGCATAAGGAGGCTATAAATATGGATGATGAAGCTCAATACCGAGCCATTTGAAACAAGGTCTGAGGAACAAGCATCCATTTGGGAACAAGGTCCGAGGAAGAAATAAAATATCCTTCAGTTGTAATAGCCTTTTCTGAATATAACTTACCATCCCCATACAACATGATAAACGATGTTAACAAATCTCAGGAATATGATACATGACTCAAAAGTGACAAATATCAGCTCTTAGGAGGTTGAATCAGATCCACGAATCGATCAAATGACATTCGATCAACGCTTCGACTTACACTACTTTGTATCGATGTAGGAATATCCTTGCATCATTGTTGCCAGATCTACGCCGAAACTTTATCATGACTCTTAGCCAGATTCTACACAACACAAATCATAATTCACTAGCACACATCTCCTCATGCAATATGGCACATAAAACAACACTCCTCTTCTAGTAGTATCACGCCTCCGTTAGCCCAATTTCAGAACAGGAACAGGCAGCGACCTCTGCAACACTCCAAACTTTGTGCAGTACTCTAAATATGCATCTTACCACAAGTTTAGTTGTTCACCATAGGCCGCTCTAGAAACATCGGCTCACCAACATCGTTCCTGTCAAAAATTAGCA
The DNA here is from genome assembly GCA_034641835.2 of Pinus albicaulis. Classification (NCBI taxonomy): domain Eukaryota; kingdom Viridiplantae; phylum Streptophyta; class Pinopsida; order Pinales; family Pinaceae; genus Pinus; species Pinus albicaulis. Next base: position 1,591,681,350 of record CM076582.1, on the reverse strand, counting down.
ATCTAGCTCACCTGGCTAAAGATTGATCGAACCATTTGAAGAATTTGGAGGAAATGACAAAAATTTACATTTCAGGCCTGCGCGCCGTGTTGGTTTGGTGCGCCGTGCCTGTGGCATTTAACACTGTGTCTTCCGGCCCAATGCACCACGCGCAACTTAACACATAGTCGACCTTCCTCAAATGACAGTTTTAACTCTCAACTTCCAACTTCGACTTTCTCCTGTTTTCTAAGAAATTCAGGACTTCTTGCCGCATTCTGTATTTCATATAAAGCAGACACCACATCTGAGGTTTCATTGTAGACCTTTTTTCACATACAAAGACATTGATACAAGTAAATTTGCACCATTTGTATCTTTTTTGATAAGGTAATTCACATTTTAGAGCTGATTCAATAAGAAGATTTCCAATTTTATTTTTACGGTGATCTTGGTACGTCTATTTTGGACTCTGAACATTCTGTTGTTTCAGAACCATGAATTGATGTGCCATTGATTTTGAGTAGCTGTACGCTCCCTTTATCATCATCTTCAGGTTTTCCTCGGCCTTCACCTTGGCCTTCCTTTTCCATACTGAGATTCCATCATGAATATGCTCCAGTTTTGCACCCACAGCTAGTAAAAGAATCAAAGGGATAAAAGCTATCGAAAAATATGTATACCCACCTTCAATATTGAGGAGCAAGAAAATCACCACAAAACCCCAAAGGGATGCACTTATACCAACAACCTTCTTGAAGTCGGCTTCAAGTGTTTTCATCATATAATTGTGGAAATTAAAAGTTGGATTTGACTTGCAATGTTTCTCAATGAAACTCAATCGTAGAGTGTTATAGTCAGATTTCTTTACTGAGCCATAAGATTGCCTGAAAAAGGAAACTATCCAACTTAGTAAAGCCAAACTTCCCCATGTCCCTATAGCATGGGTCTTGACAAAATCATCATTTGCAACATGGGTGATTTTCTTCAAAGCATCTTCTGGATTGTATCTCTTTCTTGAATATCTTTTCCCGGGGCTTCCATGTGCGGATATTTGCACTTCCCAGAAGCATGGTCAGGACAGAAAATAGCACATGGACAATAGCCAGCACAAATATGAAGATATGCAACTGATGCATTGCTTCTACGGACAAGAAAGGTCTCATTTCCTCCTTACAGTGGCTATGATCCCATAGCAAAACTTAGCACAAAACTCAAATGCCTCCGCTCCTCCTGGAATATCATTAATGGACACTTTTTCATTCATGGATTCATGAGCTTCAGCAGCTAGCTTCTGCAGTCGACCAAACTTTGAAAGTAAGTGGAAACTTGTGCAACAATAACTTTGTATCCTTAATTTCCACAACATAGTCAGTAGGCACTTCAACAGAAACTGTCCTGTCAATGCTGCAGAACTTTTGGCACTTTCTCATTTTGAAATGAACTCTATTTTTTGCACTTGACTTTTGGCTTGAAATGATGTTTTCTTGGTTGATTTTTGCAGGGATGGTGGCATTGAACTTCGGAAAAGGAAGATCAGAGTCTGCTTTTGAAGTACTTCATGGCGGAAAAAATTTAAAATACAGATTTATTACAAAAAAAAATTGACGATTTCTTCTTCAAAAAAGAGTTTTGAAGAAGAAACATCCTTAAACATTATTGACGATGAAGATCTTGAAATGAAAAATTATTGAAGACATACTCATGGCCTGCGGTCATTATTCAACGTTCTGAAGACAAAACCTAGACCTAGAAAGTGAAATGACTCTTTTCTGGACCACAGTAACATCAATGACTGCAAATGACGAGAAATGAACTTTGGTGAATTTGACTCTGGCGGAGGACTGACAAGACCGAGTCTAACATTGTCTCCAATGGGGATGGCAACTGCCGCTTCTTGGAGGTGCCAAGAAATGCAGATCTTTGGGGGAGCAGACAGTGCCTCCATCCATTGGGCTATGGAGTCATTATTTCGACAGACAACACGAGACTTTCGACTCATTTACGGACTGAAACTTGACTGAAATGATTGAAAAACTGACTCGGAAAACTTCAAACCAAAACTAGAACGAAATGTTGCCTTTGGCTGCTTATTTATTTACAAAATCTACCCTACTTTGCTGCAAAACCAATAGATCAAGTAATACTGTAATGCCAGATCAACCATTCAAGTAAATGTGAGAAGGATGCTGCTTGAGAGTGCTTCCACCAGGACACAGATGTAATTGCTGGAAGCCATACATGCATGTAATGAGTCTGGTTATGTAAAAAACAAGTTGATCTATCATTCAGACTGAAAAAAAATTCCATGTATGTTGCAATAGGATCGCAAAAGCCAGACTCTATTTGCTGCCCCAACTCTGCAATACATACTTCCGGCTGCACACTATCAATGCAAATATCAACGGGCAGCTCTATTGTTTCTTGTTTTGAAGGAGGGAGAGTTTCCAAGAACTTTTTGGGATCTCGGAATTCATATGATTGGATCTGATCATTTAAATACTGAATCTCCTTCTCAAATCTTTCAACCACTAACTCGCAGAAACCAGTTTTAGCTTCAAGAGGAAACTTTGGAGATTTCAAACATTGAAGCATGACACTGAAAAATTCTTCATTAAGTTCAATATCCACTAACCAATCTCTAACTTCTTTTATAGCTTCACAAAGTGCAGGGTCTACCACATACCCTACCATTGCATGAATGGATCAGTGAGCACTGGAATCTCTGGATCGAGTTGGAGTTTCCAGGTGAATGTTTCAGCCTTCATATGTGTCTGACTGTTGTTCACCATCAACAGTCAGATCTGAACTTGATACATGTACTGGGGCAAGACAATCTACAAGTTGAGTGTCACAATAACAAGCTAGACCGGAGATGGACTTGAAGCAGCGTTTATCTACTATGCACTCGCAGAGCAATGTGCAGTTCAAAGGCTACCTGGCGTGACTTCAGGCTGCGTCTGTAACTCATGAAATGAACAACACCAACAAGCAAACCATTTTATCCCCAGTATGGTCGCCACTATGTTAGAGCTCGAATCTGCCTCAGGCTGAAGGAAAGCAGGACTCAAGGTAACATCAAACCAAGCTCAGCCTCGTAGCTAACCCTACGAGGACAGGAGAGGGCTCTCTCCGGGTCTATCTCGGCAAAAGATGTCCAATAGGGCCTGAGATGACCTATAATGAATGCTGATTTTAGGCTAGTAAATAAATATGAAAGAGGCTTTTTGATAAATGACTGGGTTTTCTGGGCTGTATGGGACCAAGGACAACATGAGTAGAGATATTTAATCAAAGGCACAGAGTATTTCATAAGGCGAGATAGGCATGAGGTTTTAGCAATCAAAATTATTTTAAATGGGGTGAAAAGACTGTTTAAGAAGACTGAAAAGGGCATTAACCAATGAATCCCTTCCAGGCAGAAGAAGACACACAAAGTCTGAACACTTCCTCAAGGCAGAGCAAGAAATGAATTCTACCTTTCTTACTGTAAAAGCATTCATCTGAAAACGATTATGAATGAACTGTGAAAATAACAAAAACATATGAAACATAAAGAAGAAACACATGCTAAACCCATACCACAAGAATCTTACAAATCAGAGCTGCACCATTTAATTATTTCTTTGTCAAAACTGTACAGTGATAGCGCTGGGTTTTTTCCTCCCACACTTTTTAGAACTCTCTCTACAAAAAGATTTATACTACAATAAATACCTTCAGAGATGGGGAAAACAGATCGACCCAAATAAGGAATCATTTAATCATCATTTAACAAACAAGACTAAAAAGCCAATCATCTTTTCTGAAGGTAGAATAGCGATCCACTTGAATCTCTCTAATGACCAATTAAAGGACAGAAACTAGATTTGAATTGGAACTGAAGTTAAAATTAGGAAAATCTGTTCCTATCTTTCTGCTGTGGTAGGTATTCTGCGTTTAATTTTGGCTTTCCGGTCTTTGACTTCTTCTTTCTCTTTTGTTGTTCGAATAAAAACCAATTTTTATAATTAGCATCCTTTGCAACACTTGGGGCGCTTTCTTTTTGATGTAGACATGTTTTTCCGCTCATATATAGTGGAACATCGTGAAAATCCACGCAGCAGGCCTTTTCACTTGCCTCTCGAAACTTACATTCAAACTTCCTTTGCAAGAATTCTCTCGTTCTTTCAGAGAAATGACCATACCAAGTTAAAAAATAGTACTGTAAAACTCTATATCTGGCCCACAGATACTTAAAACCTCTATTTGAAAGAAAAAAAAACAATAACATCACAGTCGGTTTTCCACTCGGTTGAACTCCACGTTTCCCACATAAGGAGGCTATAAATATGGATGATGAAGCTCAATACCGAGCCATTTGAAACAAGGTCTGAGGAACAAGCATCTATTTGGGAACAAGGTCCGAGGAAGAAATAAAATATGCTTCAGTTGTAATAGCCTTTTTCGAATATAACTTACCATCCCCATACAACATGATAAACGATGTTAACAAATCTCAGGAATATGATACATGACTCAACAGTGACATATATCAGCTCTTAGGAGGCTGAGTCAGATCCACGAATCGATCGAATGACATTCGATCAACGCTTCGGCTTACACTACTTTGTATCGATGTACGAATATCCTTGCATCATTGTTGCCAGATCTATGCCGAAACTTTATCACGACTCTCAGCCATATTCTACACAACAAAAATCATAATTCACTAGCACACATCTCCTCGTGCAATATGGCACATAAAACAACACTCCTCTTCTAGTAGTATCACACCTCCGTCAGCCCAATTTCAGAACAGGAACAGGCAGCGACCTCTGCAACACTCCAAAATTTGTGCAGTACTCTAAATATGCATCTTACCACAAGTTTAGTTGTTCACCACAGGCCACTCTAGAAACATCGGCTCACCAACATCGTTCCTGTCAAACATTAGCAATCTAGCTCACCTGGCTAAAGATTGATCGAACCATTTGAAGAATTTGGAGGAAATGACAAAAATTTACATTTCAGGCCTGCGCGCCGCATTGGTTTGGTACGCCGCGCCTGTGGCATTTAACACTGCGTCTTCCGGCCCAATGCGCCGCGCGCAACTTAACACATAGTCGACCTTCCTCAAATGACAGTTTTAGCTCTCAACTTCCAACTTCGACTTTCTCCTATTTTCTAAGAAATTCAGGACTTCTTGCCGCATTCTATATTTCATATAAAGTAGACACCACATCTGAGGTTTCATTGTAGACCTTTTTTCACATACAAAGATCTCTGATACAAGTAAATTTGCACCATTTGTATCTTTTTTGATAAGGTAATTCACATTTTAGAGCTGATTCAATAAGAAGATTTCCGATTTTATTTTTACGGTGATCTTGGTACATCTATTTTGGACTCTGAACATTCTGTTGTTTCAGAACCATGAATTGATGTGCCATTGATTTTGAGTAGATGTACACTCCCTTTATCATCATCTTCGGGTTTTCCTCAGCCTTCACCTTGGCCTTCCTCTGCCATACTGAGATTCCATCATGAATATGCTCCAGTTTTGCACCCACAGCTAGTAAAAGAATCAAAGGGATGAAAGCTATCCAAAAATATGTATACCCACCTTCAATATTGAGGAGCAAGAAAATCACCACGAAACCCCAAAGGGATGCACTTATACCAACAACCTTCTTGAAGTCGGCTTCAAGTGTTTTCATCATGTAATTGTGGAAATTAAAAGCTGGATTTGACTTGCAATGTTTCTCAATGAAAGTCAATCGTAGAGTGCTATAGTCAGATTTCTTTACTGAGCCATAAGATTTCCTGAAAAAGGAAACTATCCAACTTAGTAAAGCCAAAATTCCCCATGTCCCTATAGCATGGGTCTTGACAAAATCATCATTTGCAACATGGGTGATTTTCTTCAAAGCATCTTCTGGATTGTATCTCTTTCTTGAATATATTTTCCTGGGGCTTCCATGTGCGGATCTTTGCACTTCCCAGAAGCATGGTCATGACAGAAAATAGGACATGGAAAATAGCCAGCACAAATATGAAGATATGCAACTGATGTATTGCTTCTACAGACAAGAAAGGTCTCATTTCCTCCTTACAGTGGCTATGATCCCATAGCAAAACTTAGCACAAAACTCAAATGCCTCCGCTCCTCCTGGAATATCATTAAAGGACACTTTGTCATTCATGGATTCATGAGCTTCAGCAGCTAGCTTTTGCAGTCGACCAGACTTTGAAAGTAAGTGGAAACTTGTGCAACAAGAACTTTGTATCCTTAATTTCCACAACATAGTCAGTAGGCACTTCAACAGAAACTGTCCTGTCAATGCTGCAGAACTTTTGGCACTTTCTCATTTTGAAATGAACTCTATTTTTTGCACTTGACTTTTTGGCTTGAATGATGTTTTCTTGATTGACTTTTTTCAGGGATGGTGGCGTGGGACTTTATCAAAGGATCAGGAGAGGCTACATGTGAACATTTTCAGCTGAGAAACTTTGAATAATTACATATTTAAAAACACATTTTGACGATTTCTTCTTCAAAACAGGGTTTTGAAGAAGAATCAATCTCGCATTATTGATGATAACAATCTTGAAATAAAAACTCACTGAAGACATCCTCATGGCCTGCGGGCATTATTCAATGTTCTGAAGACAAACCCTAGACCTAGAAAGTGAAATGACTCTTTTCTGAACCACAGTAACATCAATGACTGCAAATGACAAGAAATGAACTTTGGTGAATTTGACTCTGGCGGAGGACTGACAAGACCGAGTATAACAATAAGGAACCTTATGGAAAAGGAAATATTTAAAAATTTTGAGGATAAAGGCTTGTTTTAAAGCGCTACGAAATTTCCTTACTTTCGTAGCGCACTCTGTTTTAGTCTTTTTAGCAGGTTTTGGAGCAGTTTTTGGAGAGATAGAGATAATTAAATTAAAGAAAATTTCAAGAAATTATTAAATACTCAAAAACCACAAATTCAAGACCAGATGACAGCCAAAATATTCAAAGAAGAAGAAGACCATTTACCTAAAAAACAGGGTTTTGTTTCCTAGTTTTGAGGAGGTCAGTTAAGTGGTCACAAAGTGGTGAATCCCATCATCTAAATTCGACCATGTGACAACATACTTGTAAAATATGTAATTTATTTAGTAGATAAAGTTGTTAAATATAATAATGAAGAGTTTGTGTCCTAGTTGAAATAGGACTGTCAAGTAGGATGGGTGTCCGTTTGTCATAAATTTGATTTTTTATGGTTATGGAAGGTGTCATTAGGTAAAAATTCGATGTATCTAGACTAGAGGCAGGTCATCTCATGATGTAACAAATCTATTAAAGGCCACGGGGTTGAATTTGTCAAGGTTTGGAAGATTTTTGGCAAAATAGCAGCTTATTGTAATGGACTGTTTAAGCTAATACAGAGATTTGTTACTTGAACAACTTGAGATTCTGAAGGAGTTTTTAGTGCTTTCCTATTCTATTTGTACCTCTTATGTATCTCATTTGCAGTGGTTTTCACCTATATTACTCAGAATTCATCTATGAGATGCTCTGACTTCCTTTATATGTGAATTGACTGTGTATACTCATGTTTTATTTGTGTGTGTCCTACTGCTAGAAACTCTAAACAACCTCAACTTCCATGTCAAGTAACTCACTGAATCACTGAAATTTTTGACTCCATAAGCCAATGCCTACATACTGATATTATTTTCAATCTACACTCATCAGTTTGGAGATGTTATCTCAAAAGACTATTTGATTGTAAATCTATTGGAGTTTCTGCTATATACAGTAACAACACAACTTTTCTTCACCTGAGATTCTTATTATATTTCAATGAGTTTTTGTGCTATATTTTGAAAGTTTTTTTTCAATGTCTTAATGCTTATTACTCAAAACTCATGATTTTTCATGCTCTGACTTCCTTTAAGTATTAAGCCATGATTTATCTCTCTTAAAAGTTTTCTTCCAATGTCTTGATGTCTCATTACTCAGAATTCGTGTATCATACGCTCTGACTTCCTTTGAACCTCAAGCTATTGAAAACCTCCTGTATGTCTTGCTCTTTCATTGAAATATTTACAAGCCTCAACTTCCACAAGGAAATCCTTGTTATTGAGATCCCTTTCACTGACTCCATAGCCCAATGATATTAAGCTCTAATCTTTTCAACCTACATTCATCATAACCAGCTTATTTCCTAAATAGAGTTAGCCATCTATATCTTTATTCCATATAATTAACCCTTGAGAGAGCCCTCTCATATTGAGGAGGCTAAGCCTCAGTCACAAGATTGGTTTGAAATAGTTACACTGAATTTGTCTGATCAGCAACCAATCAGGTATGATTTTGGCGATAACACAATGGATAACTCTTTAAAAAGGGTTTCTAAAGTCCTAAGGGGTAATTAGATTGTCACTAACTCAAAAGGTCCCACCGTGATCGCCATTATGTTAGTGTCCTGTGATTTAGTAGGTTGGTAGACCAAATGCACTGTTGGGTGTGTGTTATATTCTTTCCATGACTAGCCCCAAGCGCTATACATTGCACCGGGCGTAGCGCCCCGGTGAAATTTTTTTTGGTGTGCAGTCCCACTCATAGGCGGACCCACCCATGTTTTGTGCATGAGTTTGCACATGGTTTTTTGGGGTACGATGGTTTTCAACCCCTGGTATTTTGTAGATCTGGTCAAGGGAACTACGGTTATGTTCTAATCCAGGGTTAATGGATTGGGGTTTATGTATGCTTCGGCATGTATATATATGTGTGTTGTAACACTAAAAGGAATATAATGAAAATCAAGCTGGTCGTCCCGATTTGGGATCCAGGGGAAAATCTCTGTGTTTATCTCTTTTATGTTTTATGCTCTCGCTATTGTTTATTTTCTGTTATAAGATTCGTGTGTAGATAATTTATGTTCAGGGTTAAAACCTACATTTGGTATCAGAGCTGTTTCGACTTCAATGGGATGCCTTTGCTGCTGAGGGTTTTTTGCTCGGGCCTAAGGTAGACCCTGTTTTAGTGGGAGATCTGCAGGATCGATTCTTACGGTGAAAGAAGATAGCGAGCGGTGGGAAGATAGAGATCGAGAAATTTAATGGTCAGAGCTTTGAATTATGGAAGCTCAAGATGGAGGATCTGCTGGTGGATAAAGATTAGTGGATCATGGTAGATCCAGGTACTAAACCAACGGCAATGTCAGATGAAGACTAGAAGAAACTGGATCGGAAGGATAAGAGCACAATATGGTTGTGTGTCTCAGATTTAGTATTGTTGAATGTATCTGGGGAAGCTACGGCGAAGAATTTGTGGGAAAAACTTGGGACTTTGTACCAATCTAAGTCTCTGGTGAATATGTTGTTCCTGCGGAAAAAGCTGTATAACCTGAGGATGAAGGATGGAGACTGGGTGATGAGCATTTGAACGCCTTCAATACTGTGGTAAGTCAGTTGTCATCTATTGATATTAAAATCTCAGATGAAGATAAGTGCATCAGTTTGTTGTGTTCTCTACCAGACTCGTGGGACAGTCTGGTTATTGCAATAGGAAGCGATACAACTACCTTGAATTTTGATGACATTGTCTCAGCCTTGCTGTCGGAGGAAATGAGACAAAGAAATATGGAGGGTCAAAATGGAGATTCATTATATGTACAAGGAAGGTCCCAAAACAGAAACAAGAATAAGGTTTCGAGTGGGAGATCTAAATCTAGAGGGAGATCTAAATCTCCTGGAAAGTTTGTAAAGGTATGCTGGAAATGCGGAATGGAAGGGCACTACAAAAAGGAGTGCAGATCTAAAGCTCCTGAGAAAGGAAATGGATTTGATGATGCTCCTTCTGCAGAGGAAAAAACCACCTCGGATGAAGGTGGGGATGTGTATTTGGCTTCTTCTTCAAGTACACATGTTGATCATGAGTCATGGCTGATTGACTCAGGTGCATCCTTTCACTTCACTCCCCATAGGGAGTGGTTCTGCGAGTATGAGAAAAATGATGGTGGTGATGTCTTCCTAGGGGATGATAGGAAGGCTAGAATCATCGAATGTGGAAAGGTCAAGCTGAAGCTGCAAGGTGGAAGGATTAGAACACTTCCTGGTGTTCTGCATATTCCTTCATTGGCCATAAATCTGATTTTTGTAAACAAGATGGATGATGCAGGTGTAAAAACAGTGTTCGAGAAAGATTCCTGCAAGATGGTTCGGGGAGCACTAGTATTAATGCGGGGAGTTCGGATTGGAACTCTGTACAAGCTACAAGGTAGCACTTTTATTGATGGGTGTAACAGTTTTGTGGTTTCTGAAAGTGGAGCGAAAAGCCTAGCTGTCTCTGGAGAAAAGAATGTGCTATGGCATCAAAGGCTTGGACATATTGGAGAGAAGGGCCTTCGGATACTACATAGAAATGGTATGGTAGAAGGTATGTCTAATTGTTCTCTGGATTTTGATTTCTATGAACATTGTGTATATGGGAAGCAAAATCGGGTGAGTTTTCCTTCTAGTGCTAAGAGGGTGAACAAGATATTAGAACTTGTGCACAGTGATGTGTTTGGACCTGAGTCAGTTCCATCACTGGGAAAGTCTGTGTACTATGTTTCATTCATAGATGACTTCTCAAGGAATACATGGATATATTTCTTGAGGAGGAAATCTGAAGTCTTTGAAAAATTTAAAGAATTTAAGGCACTGGTGGAAAACCAGACAGAGAAGAAGATAAAGGCACTGAGGACAGATAATGGTGGGGAGTTCTGCAAGAATGAATTTGAATAGTTTTGTAAGAAGTGTGGTATAGCACGGCAGAAGACTACTCCATACACACCTCAGAAAAATGGAGTTGCAGAAAGAATGAACAGAACGCTGATGGAAAAGGCAAGAAGCATGCTCAGTGGTACCGGGCTAGGACAAGAATTCTGGGCAGAGGCAGTGGAGACTGCATGTTACTTAGTTAACAGATCTCCTTCATCAGCGTTGGAGGATAAGACTCCACATGAGGTATGGACTGATAAGAAAGCCTCTCTTTCACAGCTAAGGGTATTTGGATGTGATGTATATGTACATGTTCCAAAGGAGAAAAGGACCAAGTTGGATAATAAATCTGAAAGGTGCATCTTTATTGGGTATAAGGATGGTTTAAAGGGTTATAAGCTTTGGAACCCAGAAACAAGGAAGGTTGTGTACAACCGAGATGTGGTGTTTAGAGAGGTGAAAGATGTTGTTACACATGAAGTCCTACCAAAGGAACTTGAGAAGATAGAGTTTGAGCTAAAGGAGTATGAATCAGACTCTACAACAGAAGAAGATTCAGAAGAGGAAGAGCCACAAACCCCAGCTTTGAGAAGATCAGTTCGGGAAATAAGGCAACCAGAAAGGTATAGTCCATCTACTTTCTGTTTAGGTTTTTCCTTAACTATAACTGATGATGATCCCAGAACTGTCAGGGAGGCAGTAGATTTAGAGGATGGAAAACTCTGGAAGGAGGCCATGGTTGATGAAATGGCATCCTTGCATAAAAATGAGGCATGGGATTTTGTGGAGTTACCGGCTGGAAGGAAGCCCATCGAGAGAAAATGGGTGTTTAAGAAGAAGATGAATGTAGAAGGCAAGGTGGAGAAATACAAAGCTCGGTTGGTAGCCAAAGTTTATTCCCAGGTGCCGGGAATTGATTTTGGTGATATTTTTTCTCCTGTTGCCAAAGTTACTTCTATTAGATTACTTTTATCTGTTGCTACTTCATTTGATTTTGAGATAGAACAGATGGATGTGAAGACATCATTTCTTCATGGGGATCTAGAAGAGGAGATCTACATGAAGCAACCTGAAGGCTTTATCGTGAAAGTTAAGAAAGAACTGGTGTGCAGGTTGAAGAAGTCTCTGTATGGGTTAAAACAGTCACCAAGGATGTGGTATCAGAAATTTGATACCTATATACGGGGACTTGGCTTCACTAGAAGCAAGGAGGATCACCGTGTTTATTTTAAATTAATTGGTGACCATGTTATTTATTTGGTCTTGTATGTGGATGATATGTTGTTGATTGGAAATGACAAAGAAATTATCCAAGATTTGAAGACCCAACCGTTCTCCAAATTCGACATGAAGGATCTAGGTGCTGCAAACTATATTTTGGGCATGGAAATTAAGAGAGATTGGGCAAAGAGGAAGCTCTGGTTAAACCAGAGGAAGTATGTCGAGACTATATTGCAGAGGTTCAATATGCAGGATAGTAAACCGGTGAGTGTTCCTATTCATGTAGGTGCAAAGCTGTCTGCTGAACAGTGTCCCAAGACACAAGAAGAAGAGGAGGATATGTCCCGTGTTCCATATGCAAGTGCAGTGGGTAGCCTGATGTATGCAATGTTCTGTACTAGACCAGAAATTTCACAGGCAGTGGGAGTATTGAGCAGGTTTATGTCAAACCCAGGGAAGGAGCATTGGACAGTAGTGAAGCGTGTTTTCAGATATTTACGTGGCACTAGTGATTATGGCTTGTGCTACCAGGGAAGACCAGGATTGGAAAGAATGTTGGACATTCGTGGTTTTGTTGATGCAGACTGGGCTAGAGATCTTGACCAAAGACGATCTACAAGTGGGTATGTGTTTAGCCTATTTGGAGGTGTGCAATGGCTTGGATGAGAAAGACACCGTAGGGCACTTTCAATTCACAGAGGCATCATCATATAGTGGTTTACTCACTCAAGAAAGGGGCTGTGTTTGCTGGCAAGAGGATTGGTGTTCAAGCAGGGTTGGTACAAAGCAAGCTATAAGGATAGACTGTGATAGCCAAGGGGCAATTTTCTTGGCTAAGAACCCTGCTTATCATTCAAAGACAAAGCACATTGATGTTCAATATCACTTTGTTAGAGATATGGTTGAAGCTAAAAGGGTGTTGCTGGTAAAGGTGGACACTTTGAAGAATGTTGCAGATGCATTGACAAAGTCTGTAAGCACTCAGAAGTTCTCTTGGTGTAGAGAAACAATGGGTGTTGAAGAATTTGCCAAATGACTAAGCTCTCATGTGGCTCCCTGTGGAAAGAAAACAACAAGTGGGAGAATGTTGGGTGTGTGTTATATTCTTTCCACGACTAGCCCCACGTGTTGTATGTTGCGCCGGGCGCAGCAGGGGGGTCACAGGGGGGGCAACAGCCCCCCCTATCAGGGTCCGGGGCAGCGCCCCGTCGAATTTTTTTTTGGTGTGCGGTCCCTCTCATAGGCGGACCCACCCATGTTTTGTGCATGATTTTGCACATGGTTTTTTGGGGTACGATGGTTTTCAACCCCTGGTATTTTGTAGATCCGGTCAAGGGAACTACGATTATGTTCTAATCTAGGGTTAATGGATTGGGGTTTATGTATGCTTCGGCATGTATATATATGTGTTGTAACACTAAAAGGAATAAAATGAAAAATCAAGCTGGTCGTCCCGATTTGGGATCCAGGGGAAAATCTCTGTGTTTATCTGTTTTATGTTTTATGCTCTTGCTATTGTTTATTTTCTATTATAAGATTCATGTATAGATAATTTATGTCCAGGGTTAAAACCTACATGCACAAGGTAACATCAGACCAGTATTTGGAGTCCTAAGACCTAGCCTTCCTGGACTCAGAGAGGGCTCTCTCTATTGTATGCAAAGGATGTGAACTTTTTGCTTTTAGGGTTTGATTTTAGGCTAGTTGTTAAGTGTAGGGTTTTTGTTTGTTTGGTTGGATAATATGGTCTAGTAGAATAGGTGGAGTGAGAGGTCTTCAAATCATTGGGCTATGGATTCAATGAAAGTAATGGATATCTCAACAATGAAACAGAATGCATAACATGGAAAATCTAGCATGGTCAAATGGATCATTAATGTATGTGTGAAATGAAATGAACAATAAGTTTGTGAACACACTAGGTGTATAAGGGCAGTAAAGAATCCTTTAACAAATACCTTTAAAAAATATGGTCTCAAATACTGATCAAAATAAGGACATAATCATTAGACATGGAAAAACAATAGCTTTCTGACTATACTTAAGAAAACAAGCATTCAAAGATGAACAATTCAGTGAACCATAGAAAGCAAAAAACATATCTAAATTTTAGTTATTTCACCTTCAAGGCTTAGAAAACATTCAAGATAACAAATAACTATAATCAATGAAGAGGGAATGCCTAAACATCAATGATCAAGCTATGAATAAAATTAAGGCAACTTCTTAAGCATGGACAAAGGGCTTGATCAAAACATGGCCTCTTTGACTAAAACCTAACAAGTAATACTTCAAAGAGATATTCCAAAGAAAATTTTAAATAACATCAAATAGGCAGGGCTAACCATAAAACATATTTTAAAACTACTATATTGAACCATTCGTGGAATAAACAAGCATAGGTAGATCTAAGGAGCAACTAATAATTCCTTAAACAAACCCAACAGAGGAAAACATAAAGACAATAGACATTAGGAAGGACTAAGGTGCCTCCAAAAAAATTTCTTATCCTATACTCTTCTGTTCTACTACAGCATAGAAGGATGGAAACATAATGAAAACATGAGAAAAAAATAACATTAAAGAGAATCACTTCACCAATAACCAAGCTCAGGTATCCTACAAGTTATCCTCCTTCATCATCAATCAAAGCAATCCATTCAAGAACTCCACAAAACCAATTTATTCTTCAAGCTCAAGAAAACCATGTATTTCTCTCAAAACTCATCAAATGCCAACATTTACAATGAAATTCCTCATGCTCTATTTATCTAGCAAAGGAGGGAAAAAACCCTAGATAGGGTTGGAAAATGTCAAAATCACTCATAAACGTCATAAATTCCCAAGAGGCCATGTAAGGACCAAGGCACAAAATATCCCATGAAATAAATGCCAAAATAACTTCTAGCACCTAATTATAGAGTGATTTGCCTCAAAAAACACTAAAATATGATTTTGCAATAAATGAGTGTGTTTTGTTGACTTTTGGTCCAAAACACATAGTGTTGTCCATAAGCGCAGCACCACCTTAGGCAGAAAATAGGTCCTTTTGCAACCAGGTTTTGGAGACCTTCCAGATGTCAGATTTCACTTTGTGATGGCCTGTTGGAAAGCCAGATGAGTCTAATTTCAAAAAATACTCTTTTTTTCCTAATCCAGCACCTGTAAGCTATCCAACATGTCAAAATCCCAACACTTCTCTGAGTTCAGCACCAAGCCTAAAAAGGAGGTAGAATGGTGAAAAATGAGGTGTTTTTTGACCTTTTGAGGGGTCAAAAAATGATCCAATTGCTCTAAAAAAATTTGAGCATAGTGTGCTAGCCATGAGAAATCCAAAACTGTAGAGTTGTCCCTCTGAGGATGCCTGAGGGAAAAGCGTAGCGCCAGTGGCACTATGCTTATAGGCCTCCAAAATGTCAAAAAACAAAAACTTGTCCAAATTCCTTCAAAATTGGTGGAGGTCTCCTTCAAGGGGTTTGAGAGAGCTGTAGCAAAGGTGATGCCTAAATTCCAAGTCTATCTTGGTCTTCTCCTCCTTTTAGTGCTTGGATTTCAATGAGGGCCTCTTTGAGTTTGGCACAAGCAAGTTTGTTTTTCATTGAATAGTGCTTAGTCATCGTTTTCTGGAGAGCAAGGCCCCTTTTTATCTTCTTAAAATGCTTGTGTTCATTTTTATAATACTGAATGATACGCTGTGCCATGGAAAAATCTCTTTCTAGCTCCATAATTTGTGCATCTTTTCTTTGGAGCAGTATTCTAGAGGCCATCTCCTCATCTTCATTATCACTGTCAAGGTCAATGAATTGGGGCTTTTGTTTAGTTTGTCTACCTTTCTTACCTTTCTCAACTTTCTCCATCTTTTGTTTTCCCTTGTCAAGCTTTTGAGTTAGGGAAGATGGCATGGTCCGTTGCCTCTTGGAGGCAGCAAACACTAGCTTTGGCCCTCTTTGATATGTAATTGAAAGAGGTATTCTTGTGGTCTTGTTGGTGTCTTTGTCATGGCTGTAATCATCATTTAGACTATGAGTCTCTTCCCCTTTTTTACTGTCATCATGAATAGGATTACCTTCACATTTGTTTTCTGCCATGTCATCATTTTCATTATCACTGAGGGGTTGATTGTTGTCATGACTATCATGACAGCTGTCATGACTGTCATGACTATTTCCTCCTTGGTTGTCTTGTACCTCACTGTCTTCTTGATCACGTGCCTTTTTGTCACTATTTTTTACCTCCTCCTCACTATTATCTGTCTCATTTACATCACTGTTGCCTTTAATTTCTGCACTATCCTTAATGTCTTCATCTTTTTCATTGTAATATTATTTCATGCAGTCATCATCTTTCATAGCTTCATCATCATTTTCTGTCTCTGCTTCTTCATTTTCCTCCTCATTCTCTGCCTCTGTATCCTCTGTTTTATTGCTGATCTCCTCTTTATCAAGGCTCATTTCTTTTCCACTTTCAAACTCCTCATCTTCTCCATCATCCTCTTCCATTTTGTCATTGTTTTTCTCACTGTCATGCTCACTATTATGCTCACTTTTTTCACCTTCATCACTATCATGCTCACTGCCCCTTTCTTCATCATATTTTCCTTCCTCTTCCTCTCCATGAATTTCTGTCTCTGCTTCATCATTTCCCTCTTCCTCCTCATCATTTTCTTCTTGTTCCTCATCATTTTCCTCTTCTTCCTCATCATTTTCCTCTTCTTCATTTTATGCATCAAGAGAAGGAGAGGAGGGGAGGTTTTCTTGAGGTGAGAGCACTTATGTAGATGATGAGGGCAAACTAGGTTGATGAGAGAGTTGTGGGCTTGTGAAGATTTTATGTGCTATGAATACCTCCCAAGTTATACCCTATTGTTCAAACTGATGTAATACCACCATCTTGATCAAGGAATGGTGAAATACACTTTGCATTTGTTGGGAAGGACTCCTTCTCTAGACAAGATAAGACATTTTGTCCATACTTCTATAGAGGTAGTAGGGCAAGTTGAGCATTTTGACCCTTGTGAAATGCATGAGGAGTCTAACATGGTAAGAGTAAAGCCTAGAGTATATACCCTCATAGGTAAAGTACTTCATAATGACTTTCATCAAGGGTGCAACTCTTTGTTTGAGGTGTGAGAAAGGAAAATTTGTCTTGCATCCATTCTGTACCTAGTCTTGACAAATGGCTCATAATAGTTTTTGTCCAATTTGGCTTTATTAAACCAATTTTCAGCAACATTAGGTATACCTATGGCATTAGAGATGGCATCTGCTAATAATTCAAATTCCACTCCTGCAAGGCTTGATTGTTTGTTGTGCAGGTTAAGAATGAAAAACCTTGTAAGCTCTGGGTGGCTTTGCACTTGCTTGACTCTGTCACAAAATTGGTAGAACCCTACATTCTGGAAACATGAGAGGATCATGGGAGATGAGGTGATAGCCACTGTGATCTAGGGTTCAAATCTATTCACTTTTCCTCCCTTGTGATTTTGCCTCATAGGCCCTTGGACTCTTTCACTGCTGCTACTGTCTTCTTCCCCTGACATGGTGATGGGAGCTGCTTGTGGAAAAACTATGGTTTGGAGGGGCAAAATGAAAATGGTGGTGAGGGTAACCTTTGCAGATGAATTATATGATGGCAAGGGTATGAATGAGTCCTTTTGAGCTTAATGGGGCTTAACTTGAATATGAAGTGCAACTACCCTAAGTCACTCTCCTTTACATGACAATTAATTTGTTCAAAGAGGCCAAAACAGAAGTTTAATAAGCATTTAAGACCTAGGGTTTGCACAACTAGGGTTTAATCATTCCATAGCCACCAAATGACTAAAAATATTTGAGAAGAGGAGACAATGGGGCACCTACCAGTTTCAATTTCTTGCAGGTCTTTGGAGGCAATTTGGAGGATGACCTTGAACTTTTGGGCAAATTTTTCCTTTGTTTGAGGACTTTCTGCATTAGCGCAGTGCCCTGCTCGAACAGTCAGGTCGGCCTGTGGGCGTAGTGCCGACAAGTCGTGCCTCATTCTGAGCGTAGTGTTGGCAAGTCGTGCCCCCGTCTGAGTGTAGCGCCAGCAAGGTAAACGGGCTATCAGGTCGCCTTCTGTGCATAACACCAGGAAGAGTCGAGTCATGGGCATTTTGTTTCGCCTGTGTGTAGCGCCACCCCCTGAGCGCAGTGCCACCTGGTGTATGCGCAGCACCAAATAAATTTGAACCATGGAGGAGGCTATTCATGGAGCGCCAAGGACTTGGCCTAGAAACTATCGATATTCTCCGAAATTTCTCCTGAAGTGTTTCTTTCTTTATTCAAAAGCAAAATGAGCTAAGAGGCCATGTGGGATGCAAATAAACCAAAATGAAAAAGAAAAAACCCACTTTTTCTATGTTTTGTTACTTTGGCATTGGACTGATATCCTTTTATGATTTTGATTCATAAATTTGACCCCTTTTTTGCAAGTGACTTGAAACTTTTCAAAGTGATTCTCCTTTCTTTGGTGATGGTTTACTGGAGAGATGAAGAGGTCCCTTTTAACCTTGAGGACCTGAGCACTGCCAAATACATGTTTCTGCTTGCACTGATAAACGGAAAACATGTTTTTATCCATTTTAACATCTATGAGTGTTAGTGAGTCTAAAAACATGTTTTTCTTACCTTCTTATTGATTTTGATAGTGACACATCCCTTTGACAGAGGCTACAATTTATATCTGTTATGTCTACCCTTGGCCACTTTTGGTTTGTTGTAGGTGCCAGTGACACATTTGTTTTTGGTTTCCTTTGTCATTCTTGGAGTTTGACAGACTTACTTTCTCAACAACAAACTCTTGATCAACTTTATTTTTCATTTTCACACTTAACCTTATGTTTTTCTCCTTTTGAACATTTTTAGGGCAATTGACTATAATTGAAGGCTTAGTCTCCCTCATACTAATACTCTCTGCATTTTCTCCTTTTGATGTAGTGAAGCATTGTTGCCTTAGAAAACCCTAGGAATCACCTTCTGATATCTTCTTTAACCTTTTGCTGTCATTATGGAGGCCCGTCAACCTTATTTCACCTACTTTGCTTATACTTCCAAACTTTAGTTTTAAGGGCTATTTAGAGAAAAATAATTAGTGTTGTCTTCTAAGTTCTCTATAGCCCTTCAAGTTCATTCATTTATGTTCAGTTCACCTCACCTTTCCCCTTTTTCATTTATAACTTCTAAAAACCTTCAATGTGTGCTTGGTTGTGTTGATGTGCCTTTGTCCTTGTGGCCTTTTTCATTGGATTTTTGTTTGGCAACACTGTTTAGCCAATCAATCCTGAAAACCCTTATTCTCTTTGAACATGGGCATGTTGCCTCTCCTTTGTTGTGCATGTCTTTTAGTGAGGAACTAGCCTCTTACTTTACCTCATTTTCTGTTGATGGCCATCTCAATCATTCCTGCAGAAATGTCAACAAGGGTAGTTGTCCCTTGCAGAATTTTTTCTTGACCAAGGAGGCCTTCCTTAAATGATTTTTGGTATATCTTGGGAAATCAAGTGCTAACCTTCCTTTTCATTTAATTTCATCTTCTTGGCACATGTAAAATAGTGATATCGGAATACCAAAACAAACCTACAACTTATGAAACCCTAAATGACCTAGAGGAAGTCTTTTGGATTTGGCCTTTGGCTGAAAGCTTGGATTTTTAGGTTTTCAAGTGTAAAACATAGTTTTTGAGAGACTTTATGGATTGCAGACCCGAAACTACTGATTTTTATTTATCTAAAGAGCCTAGAAAGGTAGCTTGAAACCACCAATGCTTGAGGCACTTGGTGAATAGGGGAAAAGGTTAGGATACTTGGCAATCCAAGGTGGAAGTAGAAAGGTTAGGCAAGTCAAAACATAGTGGTAAGGTCAGAGGTGGAAAAAAACAGTGAAAATGAGTGGCATGAGCCCATGATGGGTCTTCTGGGAGTGACAGGATGACCATGACATGATAGGATAGTAAAATAGTGAAAAAATTATCATAAGGATAATGAAGGCAGTGAGATTTCTAGAACTCATAATATTCATGAATTTTGTTTCTAGAAATCTAGGATAATTGTTTAGTCCTCTATAAAAAGGAAAAAATTACTGATGACTAAAAATGGCTCCACTTGGGGAGGGCAACTCCTTTTCAGGAGGTGTCCAGAACCTCAAATCTCTGGTTTTATGAAGACCAGTGCCTCATCCACTGGGCATATTTTCCTTATTTCATTTGCTGATGTTTCTTTTGAAGCTATGATCTAAAAATTTGAAGGACATGTTAGCTTCAAACTTCATCTCTACCTACCCAACCTATTTTCCTAACATTTTTTTTTCTTGGGTGCACTTGAACTGGAAAACCCTTGACATTTTCTTTTTTTGAAAGCAAAAAAAACTATCTACTTCTACTCTTATTACCTCCAAGAGTTCAGATTATGCTAGTGAACTATTTTTTTCTCTACCTAGACTATTTGACTACCAAGATTAAGCTGTTTGGCAGACTTCATTCTCTAAGCTATTGACATGAAATTGAAAGCATGGTTTAAATTAGGATTAGGCAATTTGAATTACCATGGGTTGTGGCATTAGGACAAGCTGCACACAAAGATTATTTTTGTACAAACAAAATAGAAAAATAAGGGTTGTGATTTATTATTTAGTATGCATCCCCATCTTCCTCTTTGGTTCAATTTTGAGCATGTGGAACCAATGTCTTTTATACCTAATCTATCCTTTTTGAAAATTCAAGTTTGAATGATTTGACAAGCTCTCTTTCACTAACTTATCAATAATAAATTGAAAACATGTTCAGCCATGATTAGGCTAGATGACTGAACAAGACTCTTTGAACAAGAAGTGGCATTTAGGCTTGCACACTTTCAGTACTGCTATTTTTTTTTTGGGTATGGGGTTGTAACTCTTTTCAAATCTTCCCTCTTTTTCCTTTTTTTCTATATTTTTGTGTTTTGTCTGATTTTTCTCATGCAATGTTATATACAATGAATGAAAGTTCTAAACTGGGGCTTTTGAAAGAAATGGTACTTGGTCATCATGTCATCAACAGGATATCCAAACTCTCTTTCATTCAGCTTTGGTAAACAAAAAACATTTTTACCCCTATTGGAATGCATGATGTGAAGGTTTTCCCACAAACTCTGAAACTTGTCATGTTTTCTTTTATACCTTCTGATTGATTTCTTCTTCTGAACTTGGTCTCTGTTAAAGAACTCTCTTAGATGAACAAGGTAGTATTTATGAGTTTTAAAACAGACAATGAAGTCATCAATGTATATCATGGTAGAATAGCTCAAATAAGGAGCCATGGATCTTTGGTAACTAGCTTCAGTACTCCATGACCCAAAAGGAATTTGATCATACAAGTAGGTACCCCAAGGTGCTTTGAAAGTGGCTTCATGTTGATTTGTGGGAAGTATTGTCATTTTTTTGTAATCTGAAACACTATCATACAATGACATCTTGTTAGAACTTTTCACCCTTTGCAACATATGATTGGTTTTGAAGAAAGGGTATTTGTTCTTTAGGGAGGTTTTATCTAGATCTCTAAAGTCTATATATAGCCCACATACCTTTGTATTCTTTCTTAGTGAAACAATATGTTTCAAAGATTTCTGATTTTCCTTAAAAGGGATCATACTTTGAATAATGTTTGTGTAAAAATTGTTTGAACTGTCATCACTATATGCAGAAGCATACTCAAACTCCTTGCATAGTCTTATATATTTCAGTTTTGTTTGTAGTGATAGAGTTTTGGATAACTTGATCACTTTGGGTCTTTTTGGGCTGACCACATTATACTCCTCTATATCACTTCCAGTAGATACTCGTTTAGGGTCCATAGAAACATTTGTGGGATTCACCAACTCTTCTGAAGGGACAAAACTCTTTGATGATGAGTTGTCTATGTAAGGCAAAATCTTAAGACTCTGTTGACCCAAATTCCTACAAATTTCTGTTGTGTGAGGGTATTTAAGCACTTCTAGATTGGCAAAAGGGAGAGGTTTTATTTTTGAGGTTTTTCCTTCATTTAAGCAATCTGATTTAGATTCTACACTGATTTTTTATTTTGAAATTTCATTTTCATTTTGCAAAAATTTAAGTTCAGTTTCATCATCATGTTGTTGTTTAGGGCTGATATAGTTTTGGCTTTTGAGTTCTTCATTTAAGGATAGATTTGATGATTCTAGTGGGCCTGGATCTTTTTCATTTTCATTCACTTGTTCATCAATGTCATTTGAATGAGTCTAAGTCTGAATGAATGGAATAGACAGGGGTGTTGTTTGGCCTATCTAGACTACTTACCATATACTTCATGTGGGACTCCTAGTATAACCTCCTGCTTTGATTGAAGATAGGGATAGTAGCATATGACATGTCAAGTTGGAGTTTCCCCTAAAGCTTGGCTCCCCAGGATCTGGATAAAAGCATGCCATACTTAGGGGGAATGTCAGCAACAACTATGTCCATGACTAAGTTCTTAGCAGGTATTTGTGCCAAATTGACACAAAGATCCTTGATTAGGCCCAAACACTTGGCTATACTTGAATTGAATGATTACAATACTTTGCAAGGTTTAGTAATTTATAGGCCTACTATATCCATCAAAACTTTAGGCATGAGGTTGTGAGAGGCACCAGAGTCTAGCGTGGCATTATGCAATATTTTGTCATGTATGTTTAAGCTAACATAGAAAGGGGCAAAGGCTCCTTCTTGGTATTTTCCTTATATTTTTGGACCAAACAACAGTTCTACTTTATCATCTGTAAAGTTTAAATTATCCGTATCATTTCCTATGTTCGGGACCTTCAAAAATTGGGACCTATACACTTCTTGAGTAACTAGTTCAGTGAGAGGTATGGTTATCTTGATTTTGGAAATCTCTCCTTCAAAGATGAAAGGTATTTGTGTTTTGGGCATATTTACATCAGTTTTATCAGCCATGAACTTTTCTACATTTTTTATTTGCTGATTCTAATTTGGGGCTTTAGACAATAGAAATTTTTCAGGGCCACTAGTAGAGGCATTAGGGCAGCTTGGGTCACTATTTGGTTGGCTGATTTTTTCTTTGTTTGGATCAGTTTCATTAGCCATAGTGTTTGTGTTGCTTGATGTCTTTTTAGGGGTGTTTTCAGGGGTTTTCCTAACAACAGTGTCTAGAATGTTTTTCTTGGGAGAATCTTGGTTCTTTTTGCTCCTAAGGTCATATTGCCTATGGACCTCCATTATGGCATTTTAAAATCCTAAGCGGTAGTCTTTAGAATCCTCATGGTTTATTTTAGTTTGTTTTGAGGAAAATAAACCTTGTTCTTCTTCAGTGAGAAAAATATCATCTTCATTATCAGAGCCTATCAAATTTACATGGTTTTCTTTCATCTCCATAATTTATCCTTCTTCTTCATCTACATAGTTTTGTTGAAAGAGAGGTCTGATTTGTTAGTAATTTTCCCTTTGTTTGATTTGAGGAGTGTCTCTTCTGAATTTTTGAGCTCTATTTTTGTTTTGGGGATTTGCTTTGTTCTCCCTAGGAGGTGCCCTTTCATTCAAGTTTATCCTTTCTATCATTCTCTCCATTGTTCTCATTAGGCTATCCATTTTTGCATCGGATGAGGAGGTTGAGGCTATGGCTTCATCTTTGTAAGTGACTATTTTTTCCGACCTCATCCTAGCCCTTTTTTCAATGAGGTTGGCTTCTACACTAATAGTTTCCCTTTGCATTTCTTCTAAAGTTGTGGGGTCTCCCTCCCTCAACTGGTAGGTCATGTCCGGATCGAATCCTTCTGGAAATTTCACTAGTGCTAGGCCTTGTGGGGGTTTCATGTGAGGTGGGACGGCATTGTAGACACTGTTAAACCTAGTACAATAGTATTGTACACTTTCCCCCACATTCCTCTTAAGATTTTTATATTCTGAAAGGATTTGGAGGAGGTTTTTCTTGATTTCCCACTTGTTTATGAAAGTTTGGTAGAGGGAAGGGAGTTCATGTATGGTGTTAGGAGTTAATGCTTTGAACCATTTTTTGGATTCTCCTCCTAAGGTTTGTGCAAAGATCCTCATTTTAATGGTTTCCTCTTCCAACTCCATATAGTCAAAGGCATCAGTTATTCTGTCTACATGTTGTTGGGTGGTGGTTAAGTCAGCTCTTGTGAAATGAGGGATCTTGGATTGGTAGTCATTTGGCAAAGGCACTAGAGGTTGAGGTAAAACCAGGGGGCATACCAAGCTGCCATGATGGGAGCTAATGGAGGATTTACAAGAGGAGGGTTTATGAAAGGAGGTGTAGGATGAAGTGGAGTGGTTTGCACAGTGGTGGTATGGATGGGTGTGGTGGAAGTACTTGGACCAACAAACTGATTTTGAGTAGATTTGGGATGGAAAGAGTTGAAGTGATGGAGAAGATGAAATTCAGGTGGAGTGGAAGGAGAGGCTTCACTACTAGCACTCTGTTGCAAATCTATGGGCTCAAGGTCAATCTAGTCAATATCACTTTGTGACTTGGTTCTAAAAAAGTTCTTTGTATGATGCAAGTCAAACTAGGGATATTGAAAGGTTGTAAGATGTTTATGGATAGAGCTTTCTCTATGAATGGTCCTAACAGTAGTTAAGTTTCCAGATTTAGAAGTTTGCCACAAAATATTTTTTGGGTCATCAACTATGGTGGGAGGGTTTGGGTCCAGATCCTTTGTGAAGCCAAATTTCAAAATAAAAATGTAGAGAGGCTAAAGTTTAGGACTTTTTTTGGAAGGCTGGCCTCTCTTAATGCTTGGTAAACTCAGACAGTATGGGACTAAGTTTCTAAAACTTCTCCAGGTTGATTTGACACAATCCTAGGGAAGTTTGATGAGAACTAGTGACGTAATAGGCCTACTATAGGCCAGTGGAGTCACCAGGTGGATGTTTTTAGTTTTTTTGAGGATATGTGTGTATGGTCCACCACCAATAACTAACAAAAAACTAATCTAGGGATGTTTTTTGGGGTTTTCTGAGTTCCTTTAGGGATACTAATATTGTCACTGACTCAAAGGTCCCATCATGATCACCATTGTGTTAGTGATAGTGATGAGGTGGATATAAATCAATGGATAACTATTTAACAATGGTTTCTGAATTCCTAATAGGTACTTAGATTGTCACTAACTCAGAAGGTCCCACCGTGATCGCCATTATGTTAGTGTCCCGTGATTTAGCAGATTGGTAGACCAAATGCATAGGGTAACATCAGACCAGTATTTGGAGTCCTAGGACCTAGCCTTCCTGGACTCAAAGAGGGCTCTCTCTATTGTATGCAAAGGATGTGAACTATTTGCTTTTAGGGTTTGAATTTAGGCTAGTTGTTAAGTGTAGGGTTTGTTTTTTGTTTGCTTGGATAAGATGGTCCCGTAGAATAGGTGGAGTGAGAGGTCTTCAAATCATTGGGCTATTGATTCAATGAAAGTAATGGATATCTCAACAATGAAACATGATGCATAACAGGGAAAATATAGCATGGTCAAATGGATCCTTAAGGTATGTGTGAAATGAAATGAGCAATAAGTTTGTGAACGTAGTAGGTGTATAAGGGCAGTAAAGAATCCTTAAACCAATACCTTTAAACAAGGTGGTCTCAAATAGTAATCAACATAAGGACATAATCATTAGACATGGAAAAAAAATAGCTTTCTAATTATACTTAAGCAAACAAGCATTCAAAGATGAACAATTTAGTGAACCATAGAAAGCAAGAAACATATCTAACTTTTAGTGATCTCACCTTCAAGGTTTATAAAACATTCATGATAACAAATAACTTTAATAAATGAAGATGGAATGCCTAAACATCAATGATCAAGCTACAAATAACTTTAAGGAAACTTCTTAAGCATGGACAAAGGGCATGATCAAAACATGGCCTCTTTGGCTAAAACCTAACAAGTAATAATTCAAAGAGAGATTCAAAAACAAAGTTTAAATAACAACAAATAGGTAGGGCTAACCATAAAACATATTTTAAAACTACCATATTGAACCATTCATGGAATAAACAAGCATAGGTAGATCTAAGGAGCAGTTAAGAATTCCTTAAACAAACCCAGCAGAGGAAAACATAAAGACAATAGACAACAAGAAGGACTAAGGTGCCTCCAACAACATTTCTTAGCCTATACTCTTATGTTCTACTGCAGCATAGAAGGATGGAAACATAATGAAAACATGAGAAAACAATAACATGAAAGAGAATACCTTCACCAATAACCAAGCTCAGGGATCCTGCAAGCTATCCTCCTTCATCATCAATCAAATAAATCCATTCAGAAACTCCACAAAACCAATTTCTTCTTCAAGCTCAAGAAAACCATGTATTTCTCTCAAAAATCATCATATGCCAACATTTACAATGAAAGCCTCATGCTCTATTTATCTAGAAAAGGAGGGGAAAAACCCTAGATAGGGTTGGAAAATGTCAAAATCACTCATAAATATCATAAATGCCCAAGAGGCCATGCAAGGAGACCTTCCCAATGTCAGATCTCACTCCGTGATGGCCCATTGGAAAGCTTGATGAGTATGATTTGCAAAAATACTATTGGTTTCCTAATCCAGGTCTTGTAACCTGTCCAAAATGTAAAAATCCCAACACTTCTCTAAGCATAGCGCCGAGCCTAAAAAGGAGGCAGAATGGTGAAAAATGGGGTGTTTTTTGACCTTTTGAGAGGTCAAAAAATGCTCCAATTTCTCTGAAAGTTTGTGATCATAGTGTGCTAGCCATGATAAATCCAAAAATGTATATTTTTTCCTCTGAGGATTCATGAGGGAAAAGCGTAGTGCCAATGGTGTTGCACTTATAGGCCTCCAAAATCTCAAAAAACAAAAACTTGTCCAAATTCCTTCAAAATTGGTGGAGGTCTCCTTCAACGGGTTTGAGAGATCTATAGGGAACCTGATGCCTCTTGGAGGTAGCAAACACTAGCCTTGGCCCTCTTTGATATGTAAGTGAAAGAGGTATGATTTTGGTCTTGCTGGTCTTTTTTTCATTGCTGTAATCATCATTTAGACTATGAGCCTCTTCCCCTTTTTTATTGTCATCATGACTAGGATTACCTTCATATTTTTTTTCCGCCATGTCATCATTTTCATTATCATTGAGGGGCTAATTGTTTTCATGACTTTCATGACAGTTTTCATGACTGTCATGACTCTTTCCTTCTTGGTTGTCTTGTACCTCACTCTCTTCTTGATCACCTGCCTCTTTGTCACTATTTTTTTACCTCCTCCTCACTGTGATCTGTCTCATTTGCATCACTGCTGCCTTTAATTTCTGAGCTATCCTTACTGTCTTCATATTTTTCATTTTCATATTCTTTCATTCCTTCATCATCTGTCATAGCTTCATCATCATTTTCTGTCTCTGCTTCTTCATTTTTCTCCTCATTCTCTACCTTTGTTTCCTTTGTTTTATTGCTAATCTCCTCTTTATCAAGGCTCATTTCTTTTCCACTTTCAACCTCCTCATATTCTCCATCATCCTCTTCCATTTTGTTAATTTTTTTCTTACTGTCATGCTCACTTTTATGCTCACTATTTTCACCTTCATCACTATCATGCTCACTGCCCCTTTCTTCATCATCTTTTCCTTCCTCTCCCTCTTCATCAATTTTTGTCCTCGCTTCATCATTTCCCTCTTCCTCCTCATCATTTTCTTCTTCTTCCTCATCGTTTACCTCTTCTTCCTCATCATTTTCCTCTTCTTCATTTGATGCATCAAGAGAAGGAAAGGCGGGGATGTTTTCTTAAGGTGAGAGCACTTGTGTAGATGATGAGGGCAAACTAGGTTGAAAAGGGAGTTGTGGGCTTGTGAAGATTTCATGTGCTATGAATACCTCCCAAGGTATACCCTGCTATTCCAACTGATGTAATACCACCATCTTGATCAAGGAACGGTGAAATACACTTTGCATTTTTTGGGAAGGACTTCTTCTCCGGACAACAGAAGACATTTTGTCCATACTTTTATAGAGGTAGTAGGGCAAGTTGAGAATTTTGACCCTTGTGAAATGCATGAGGAGTCTAACATGGTAAGAGTAAAGCCCGGAGTATCTACCCTCACAGGTAAATTACTTCATAATTACTTTCATCAAGGGTGAAAGTCACTCTCCTTCACATGAAAATTAATTTGTTCAAAGAGGCCAAAACAAAAGTTTAATAAGCATTTAAGACCTAGGGTTTGCACAACTAGGGTTTAATCATTCCATAGCCACCAAATGACTAAAAGTATTTGAGAAGAGGAGACAATGGGGAACCTACCAATTTCACTTGCTTGCAGGTCTTTGGAGGCAATTTGGAGGATGAACTTGAGCTTTTGGGCAAGTTTTTCCTCTGTTTGAGGGCTTTCTGCATTAGCGTAGTGCCCTGCCCGAACAGTTGGGTCGGCCACAAGGACAAAAGGAACATCAACACAACCAAGTAGGTGTTGATGAAAACCCTGATTCTCTTTGAACATAGGCATGCTTCCTCTACCCCTAATTCTCTTTGAACATAGGCATGCTTCCTCTACTTTTCTGTGGATGTATTTTAGTGAGGAAATAGCCTCTTACTTTACCTCATTTTATGTTGATGGCCATCTCAATCATTCCTGCAGAAATGTCAACAAGGGCAGCTGTCCCTTGCAGAATTTTTCTTGACCGAGGAGGCCTTCCTTAAAGGATTTTTGGTCTATCTTGGGCAATCAAGTGTTGAGCCTCCTTTTCATTTAATTTCATCTTCTTGGCACATGTAAAACAATGATCTCAAAATACCAAAACAGACCTACAACTTATGAAACCCTAAATGACCTAGAGGAAGGATTTTGGATTTGTTCTTTGGCTGAAAGCTTGGCTTTTGAGGTTTTCAAGTGTAAAACAAAGTTTTTGACAGACTTTATGGATTGTAGACCCAAAAATACTGATTTTTATTTATCTAAAGAGCCTAGAAAGGTAGCTTGAAACCACCAATTCTTGAGGCACTTGGTGAATAGGGGAAAAGGTTAGGCTACTTGGCAATCCAAGTTGGAAGTAGAAAGGTTAGGCAAGTAAAAATAGAGTGGTAAGGTCAGAGATGGAAAAACAAAGTGAAAATGAGTGGCATGAGCCCATGAGGGTCTCCTGGGAGTTATAGGCTTACCATGACATGATAGGATAGTAAAATAGTGAAAAATTTATCTTAAGGATAATGAAGGCAGTGAGATTTATAGAACTCACAATATTCATGAATTTTGTTTCTATAAATCTAGGATAAGAATTTAGTCATCTATAAAAAGGAAAAAATTACTGATGAATAACAAAACCATGATTTGACTTATCATTTATGGTGTTCTTCGAACTCCTTAAATGATGATTCTATTCGTTTATGTCTTTTCCAACACACTCTTATAGGTCTAGCAGCAAAATGGTATGTTGAATTACTAAGAGCTTCATTTAATAACTTAAATGCATTAGCAACAATGTTTCTGAATCATTTTAAGTTACCGATCTGTTACGAAACTAGTACCAAACTTTTGACCTCGCTAAAACAATCCAACTCTACGCACATATCTGATGGCATACATGAGGCGTCAGTGTCATTTGGTCAAATCCTACATTACAAATTAATTGTTGGCATAATGGTTTATTAAATCATTATTTCCTTCTATTACTGAGGATGTTTCAAAAGGCGGGGGTTTGTTACCGAAGAGAAATTCAATTCTCATGCATAGTATTTGGATTTAATTTACTCTCAATATGGCATGCTCTACTAGAAAATACCCATTGCTCCACTACCATCTCACACTGTTCCACCTCCTCATTTGATGGAATCACATGTTGTTGATGGCGTGATTGGTTATGTCAGTCAACAATAAATGAACAAGCCTTCCAGTCAATCCAACCTGAATAATGCTCCTACTGTGACCACTCAAATCTCCTCTCCTACTGTGCTTGTCAATACTTCTAAGATTAATATTGTTCAAGCTACAAAAGGAAAATCTCAGCAACCAAGAAGTAAAAAGAAGGGTAAAGGCAAGGCTAAACAAGAAAACCCTCCACATGAAAAAAATAAAACTCAGTCTCCTGAAGAGAAACACAAACCATGTTATTATGGTCTCATCTATAATGAAGATAATTTCACCAAGGAGTGTCTGCATTGAGCAGAAATTGATCGATTCTTGAAAGTTGCATCAAATGCACCTTTCGACTTGACAAACACTTTTTTGAATAAGGAGACGAAACTGGTTGCAAAAAACCCATATTCCTCTTCTCAAAATATTTCCAACATACTAATGTGTTAGGAAAATGTCTTAGCGACTATGCGGAATAAGGACTATGGTACCCCGAATCATTCAAATGGAAAGACTACTAGTCAAACTTCCAGTTATACCCCTTGTTATCATTATGTAATTTACGATATTATGAGAATAAACACATAGGACAACATCAAAGCCGCTTTGGAAGTTGGGATCTAGCCCTGCCAGCTTCAAAGAGGGATCTCTCTGTAAAATTTAACTTTGTTTTTAATAAATTTTAGGCTATTTATGATTGTAATTTATTGATTTTTTATTTTGATAGTTTGGTTGATTAAATGGCTATATTCCCATTGGGCTATGGAGTCAAAAATATATAACTGGTTCTGCATAAATTTTTGAAAGAGTTATTACAAGGAAAGATAGGTTGCATTAACTGGATATTTTAAGATTTTAAGTGAATTATGAAAGTGGAAGAAGTGTGGAATTCAATAGAGATTGAAAAGCAATTAAGTATTCTTCAATATGACTCGAGTGGAAAACATGTCAATTGCAAACAACCAGAATAAGGTGTTCTAATTAACATATAATATTCATCGTAGTTTCTATTATACAATTAAGATTTTCAGATTTATAGAGAAAGGAAAAACAATGAAATAACATAGTTACAGAAGAAAAACATCACCAGTGAATACACCACATGAATCTTGTAATAAGTCCTTGTATTATTGATGCTTCAGAAAAATTGGAAATTACAATGCTCAGTTGAAAAATATACTCAGTAATCAACCTATAATACTTCGAACAACGAAGTATTTATACTAATTTTACAAAAAGGATTACATCAATGTTGTCTCAACTGATAGTGTATTATTAGTGAAATATTGAACAATAAAATCTAACTATTATAGAATAATAGGCTAGGTGGAGATGATCTAGAACGTTGGCATTGTTTTAGAGGAAATCGTTGCTGAATGGACCTATTTATGGGTTGTGTTGGTTGGTGTGTTGGTTGATACATTGGCTGAAGCTGATTGTTCTCTCAATTATTGTCTAACCCTGTAACTCAAATAGTTTATCCCATCGACCTTCATCTAGGATAGTCAACTTGATTACCTTTCGGTAAATCTCATCGAATTCGGTATATCTGGCAAAAGTGGGCTTTACCAAAAAGATATGATTTACCTCATGTTGGATGAAAAATTCATTACTCATTGCTTCCAAGAACGCTCTGTGTGTCATACTTCCTTTGATGCTGGAAAATTTGGTGTTGTCTTTGGAAATTTCCTTTAACTTCTTCACATAATCTTCATTAGTTATAAACTTATCATTAATCACAAACAAAGAAGGTAGACCCTTATGTGTTAAAGGCTCTATCCTGTTGAAAAACCTATTGATTGCTATCTCTAAGCTGTGGCACTTTTCTTCTAGCTAAACAACTAGATTCTTCCTATTAAGAATCATCTTCACTTCTAGAATGGTTCCTATCCTATCATCTACTCCCAAGTCATCTAAATCATATATGTTCTTGGAGTTCAAGAACTTGATAATGTTGATTTTTGTTGTAGGAATTTCTCCAAGCTCCTGTTTGACATCTGTGATAGCATAATTGGCCTTTTTAATCAACTCCTTTTGTTCAAAAATAATATGGATGCAAGGCCAGATCTCATTAATGGAGTTTATGATATCTTCCCAGATTATTTCCTTGGCTTGGGCCAAGGTCTGTCCTATTGTTGATTCTCTCTCTGACTTATACAATCTCTCTATCAATTTATGAGCTCTTTGTGCTTCTGCTGAATGAGAAGCTTCACTTCTTGTCCTCTGGACTTGTAATAATTTGACTTGATCCTATAGTTTCTTGATTTCCTCTGTTTGAATAAACATATTTTCCATTTCCTTTGTCAACTTCTCTGCACCATATGTTTTCTGTGTAGTAGTGGTTGTAGCTGTAGGAATATTTGTAAGAGGTAAATCATCCAATAGAACCATGGAAATTTTTGCAGTCTTCTCCTTATCTTTGATCATATTTTCCATTTATGTCTCCATTTGTCTTATCTATGCATTTTTCTCCATGATGAGCTTCATCATATCAGTATTCTAGGTCTTTGTCTCCTCAATGTCCTTGGTGAGAGGATATTTTGTAGCTCACAGTTCAGTTGTTTTCTCAATGCTGTTATGTTAGCATTATTATTTTTTATTATTTCCTCTGCAACCTTCATATTATAGGAATCATATCCTATCTTAACCACCAAGTATTCTAAGGATTTAATCCTTGTATCCTTAGCAAGAGAAGATATTTTCTCCATTTTTAATTGTGACTGGATATTGGCTAAAGAAACATGCAACTTAGAAAGACTCATCGATGTGTTAGTCAAAGTAGAAGAGATCATTTCACCTATCTTCTTGTGCATCTCCATTTGATCAATGGGATGAATGTATTTTATGTTGAATTCAAAATATTTCTTCTTGTAGTCAGCTGCTGACTTTGGCTTTGAAATATGTGCATCAAGGAAGGCCATCTACATTTTACCTTTCTCAAAATCAAATGCTGACAACGACCTACTTTGAGAATTGGAAGTATGCTTCCAGAATTGACTATAAGTGTTGTTCTTCAATATTTCATTTTTTAATTTAATATCTCTGAGTGTATCAAATATTGTAATCTCCTTCTCACCTTGGAAAACCTTAGCTGTCTGGATAACCTATTGGTTTTCATGTGATACTGAAGCAGTTGTACGATAAATAGTAGATTGGCCACCTACTTGAGAAAATGAAGGTGTCTCCTTAGTGACCACAACAACTTCTTCTTCTGAATCTTTGTTTGTATCAGCTTTAGGATTCAGGTTGGTCCTTTTTATGTACATTATTTTGAACCCTTTTCTTGTAGTGTTAGTCACTGAAGGTGACTCTACTTCTCTTTGCCTTTTCCCAACTTTTTCCTGTGGGACAGGACTCTATGATGTTGATGTCGATACTAGCTACTCCTCAACTTCCTGCAATGTTTTCTCAACCCATTCTAACTAGTTCATATAATTTTATATCTTTGTTCTATGGGTGTGTATGTAAGGCGTAGTTTTATTCTCTACTCCGAGCTTGGAAATGCCTCCAAGAGGATCATAGGACCAAGTAAATCTTAGGCTGAAGTTCATTTATTTTAGTATCTTATCTTCTTCCTCACCTACTGACCTTCTGTTACAAATGAAGGACCTAATCTGTGTTTTAATCATAAACTAGGATTTCTTATTTTCTAATACAAAGTGAATTTCATCAGCTTTCAGCATCTATCTAATATACTCCAGAGCAAAAATCCTCATTGGGAGGAATTTTGGGAGTTTATAAAGAGCAAGCTCACACCCATATACTCTTATCTCTGTGTAATTATGGTACAAATACCAAACTCCTGTCTTGGCCTGATATGACAAGTGCATAATCCTTTTTATGTCTTCACTTATTCTTGGTTTATTTGTACAGCTTAGAAAGCTCATGGCTGGATGTACAAACAGTTCAATGAATTGTTTGTATGAAAATTATTTCTTCTCTTTCATTCCCAATGTTTTCCAAAAAATGATTGATTGTTGGTTTCCATCTTCATCAAGTTCCTGCATAACAAACTTAAATCTATCTACCTGATAATACACAAACATGTATACTAAAATAGATGAGTATTTAAACACTTCCTCGGTCTGAAATTTAAAAAATTGAGCATGGATGTTATATGCCATAAATTGGATGAAATTAAAGATGATGGATGGTTTAGAGTCTATGGAAAAGATGGAGAGGAAGCCTATAATGGGTTCATCTATCCATTAATCAGAATAATAACCAAGAAGCTATGTGATGATAGTTATAATCTGTTTTTCTCGGCCAGTGAAGATGGAGGAAGGGTATGGAGGGTTTTTCTTTGGCATTTGAGCATCTTGAGGTAGGAAAAGGTCAAATATTTTAGCCATTTTGGAAAAATTGAGCTTCTATTATAACACACTGGGGGATTCTAGGGAGAAAGGGGTGTTATTTTCTATAGAGGGGGCTTGCATGATCTAATTAATTGATTGTGCAGTGATGGTGAGAAGGATTTCACTAGTAGGGGCAATGATGGCTCTTTGTCTGGGTATATAGCAGGTTTGACACTTCCGGATAAACTCAGGGGCACTGTAAGTGTGGGGGAAAATGTAATGAGGCAAATTAGACTCCCAGAGTCCAACATCATCAAATTTATCAATATACTTGTGTTCTAACCAACAATACATTTCAAATAATTCAAATTCACACAAAGTCTCATTGAATTTTTAATCTCTGTCAACTAGGGAGGCATGATCTAAATCTATGGGAGGATGGACCAAGGGATTAAATGCTTCCTCCTGGTTTTTATTTTTAGGAGGTATTTTCAATTGTTTCCAAATCAATTCAAATGGAATTGGAATAGAACAGGTTCACAAGGAATACGTAGAACTCTGGAATTGGTTGAAGGAGGCAAGGTAGTCGCAGTTGCTTTGGTTGGATACAAATTAATGAAACAAATTGGATCATTGTAAACCTTTTAAATAATAGAATTTGCAGATAATAGTAAAGGTCGAAATGGTCAAATTGCATGATTTTATAAACAAATATGGTTTTCCATTGAACATGGTGAGGATCTGTTAATTTAACGGTCATCAGTTTTAATTAAATGATTTAACAGATTAATTGTCGCAGGAATGGATTTCATTGGTATGGATAGATGAGGTGGTGCGACGAGAGTGGCGGAGGTAACAGATAGGGAGGTGGTTTTTATGATGCAGGGAATGGTGGTTTTCGGGGGGGGGTATCGAGTGATATGTGATTTAGTTGGAGGGGCATGCGGACAGAGGAGAAGAAGCCACGTGATCGTGGGCCCAAATGGGAAACATATTTTTTCGGACCCCCCTCGCCCCGGGTGGTAAACCTAGGATGGAGAGTGGGGGTGAAGGTTGAGGGGTGCCATTGATTATGAGGTGGGTGAAATTGATGGCGGGAAAATGCGAGTGGTATAAATTCAAATGATGTGATGGTTTGTCGAATAGCGATATTTTCAACTAAAGTGAAAACTTAGGATATAAATAGATCAACCATGTCTTTTATACGCATAATTTGAAACTTAGGATAAAGTGATTTTGTCACTTTTCCTTGTTATGTGCTAAAATACATATTGAAACAAAACATAGGATAAATAATTTTAATCCTTTTCAAAGCCCCAAAACACTTCTACCTACCCTTTAAATTTTCATTCTTTTGCTAGACTGTCATTTTTTACTTCTTTCTTCTAGGGGTGCATTTAGACTAGAAAACCCATATCTTTTTTTTATGAAAAAATCTAATCTACTCTATCACGTGTTTCTCCTATTGATTCAGATTAAACAGTTGAATCAATTTCATTTTATACCTAATTATTTATTTACCAAGATTAAATTGTTCGGAAAATCTTTATTCTCTAACCTAATTTACAAAAATTCACAATTTTTCAACCATGATTGAGTTGTATGATTTGACAAATATCTAGTCATTGTGGAATTTTTTAAACAAGCTGCACACAACCTTATTTGATTTTGACATAAAGAAAACTAATCTATCAGTAGTGGCATTTGAATTTGCAACACTTTTAGTGTTATTTTCTCTATTTTTTCTTTTGTGGGGTTCTGATTTTATTTTTATTCTTTTTCAACTTTTCTTTGTTTTTGTCTTTTTGTCTTTATTCATTTTTTAGATATACCCTCTTTTCATTTTCTTTTATATATTTTTTTTGGAAATCATTTGCATATTGAAAATTATTTACAATATAATATTACTGAGATAAAATACTCAATCACCTTGAGATCTTATAATTTATAGGACCCTAACACCCCCCTTACGTATGGTCCTATCCAGATTGAAAAACCAACTAATGAAATGAAAATTAAACCTCATCCCAATGCAATCATTCGTAAATCATCTTTTAACCCTCATGTGATAGCTACACATAATTATAACATAGTTGAAGATACGGCTCAAAATCCTTTGGCTATGTTGAATCTCAAAGTTTTGCAAATTTTTCCTACACAAAGGAAATCATTATTAGTAGTAATTGATGGAGCATATCCTTAGGATTCAAGCCTTATTTCTTTTAATCTAAAAAACCATACACCAAAACTTCCACTTTAACTTGTGTTTATAATCAAAGTTGTTGTTAGGCACAAAAATGTGTTCTGCACGATAGTGGATGAAGGTGCCTCTAATTGTATCATGTAGTTATCATCTTGGAAAGCCTTAGACTATCCACCAATCAATAAGTCATTGATGACCCTCAAATAATTTTACAGAAGAGGATTCAATCCTTATGGAATCCTAAATTAATTATGAGTGGAATTAGAAGGTAAGACAATCTCAGTAGAGGTAGAATTTGTTGGTGGACATTTAAATTATAAACTCTTGATGGGTTGTACATGGACTTATGCTATGAAAATTGTAGTCTCGCCATATTTTCCAATGATTTCTTTCCCTCATCAAGGAAATATCATGATCATTGATCATCTCTCCTTTTATTTCATTGATTCTGAGACTAATGGTAATATACCACTTGCGGATAAAACCTCACTTATTTATGATAATGTTGGGATAGGATTGTTAAAAGACTCATATTTAATGGGAAATTCTATGCTCCCTCCTAGTGATCTTTCCACTAAAATGTCCCCGATTAATATGGTTTCATCTAGTGCTATTCCATCTCAACAACCATTTGATCCTTGAATAGTACCTAACAATTCTAATATCGAGACTTTTGGCGATCACATGTTGCTCAATACCAATGAATTAGATTAATATGATGTTATTCACTTGGCCTACCCGATAGTTACTGAAAAAATCACTTAGTGAGATTGGTTGATTTCCATTCTCAAAATTCAGGATTAGTTTCACATTTTTACCCTTTTAATGATATATTTCCTATCGACAAAAACATCATGCATATCATGTCGTCAGATGAGAAACCCTAGGATGATAATCATCCTTCCTCTTTTCTACCCCAACCAAAAATCCTTGAGAATAATTTTAAAGACTTATTTTCACCCAAGATTACTAAAAATCCTCAGAATCCTATCTCCATTTATGAAGTTATTTCTGAGAAAAATCTAGGGAATATTGAGGAAATTTTCCCCCTCAATATCTCAGTGAAACTTGGAATTGTTGAAAATGTTCACATAGGTGCCTCTTATTCTCCGGATGAGATTAAAATTTACAAGGACGTATTTCAAGAATTTCATGATGTATTTTCTTGGAGCTATGAAGAGATTCTAGGCATTGATCCAAATATATTAGTGTAAAAAATCGTGATGTACCTAGATACCAAACTTGTTAGACATCGTTTATGTCATGTACACCCAAAGAAAGTTTTCATAATTAAATTAAATGTTAAGAAGCTTCTATGTTTTGGTTTCATTTATCCCATTCCATTAATTGATTGGGTTTCAAATATCATTCTCGTAATGAAGAAACAAGGTACAATTCAAGTGTGTGTATATTACAAGGACATTAATTGAGCTTATCCGAAGGAAAACTATCCAACTCCCTTTATCGACCATATTGTTGATGATTGTGCCAGAAGTGAGATTTTCTCATCCATGGATGGATTTTTGCTACAACCAAATAATCATACTCCCATCCTATCAACATAAAACCATGTTCATCTATCCATGGGGCACATTTTCTTATCAAAAAATCCATTTTGATATTAAGAATGTGAGGGAAAATTTCCAACATGCCATGAATTAAGCATATCATGCATCCATATCTTGATGACATTCTTTCTCATTCCAAACATCATCAATATCACCCTATGCATCTCAAAGCAATTTTATTATGATTTCGAGACTACAAGATATGATTGAATCCACCCAAATGTGTCTTTTGTGTTGAATCTGGATGACTCCTAGGCTTCGTGGTGTCCAAACAAGGAATTTGTATTAATCTATTAAAATTCCAGGCAATTTTTTACTTTCCCACTCCTTGAAGCCTCTTTCAATGACAACATTTACAAGGGAAGGCTCACTTTATATGTCGTTTCATCCCTAATTACACAAAAATTACGAAGGGTTTTACCTTATTATTGACAAAAGGGATTCCCTTTCATTCGATCAATATTTCCCAAAAATATTTTAATGCCTTAAAAAATGTATTAGCTCGTGCATCATTGCTATATGCCCCTTATTATCACAGGGATTATGCCATATATCTTGTTGCATTTGTTACTATTATTTCCATGGTATTAGTATAGGAAGATGACTTGGGTGACCAAAATCCTACTTACTACTTGAGTTGTAATTTGATATATACCGAGGCCAAGTATTCTCACATTGAAAAAGTTAGTTTTGGTAGTTTTGCAATATTTCCAAAGGTTTCACCACTATATATTGCTTCATAAGACTACAATTGTTTCTGACTGCAACCCCATGAGTTACATATTTTCGCGTCAACTGCTTGGGGGCAAGTACTCAAAGTGGATTGTGATCCTCTAGGAGTTAGATTTGGATTTTGTTAAATCAAAATCTAAAAAATCATTAGTCTTTGCAGAATTGATATGTGAACTTCCCTATCTTGACTTAGAACCCACTACTAACGATCTTATTCCTAATGAAAAACTGATTCTAATCAATTCCTTTGATCTAAGATATGGGGATATAATCATTCATCTCCAAACCCATAGTTTTCAGCCTACAACCACTTGTTTTGATCAAATTCATATTTGATATCAGGCTCACCACTATATCGTAATAGGTGATACTCTTTATTGTCGTGGTGTCAACACGATTTTTCGATATTTCGTCACACATGCAAAAGTTGAAAAGGCCCTAAATGATTGTCATGTCGGAGTGTGTGGCAGACATATAGCTGGATATGCTACCGCCAAAATATATTATGTGCTGGTTACTTTTTTCCTACTATGTTCAAAGATTGTATCTTAGTAGTCCAAAATTGTCATGCATGCCAGATTCATAATCATAAATCATGTGCTCCACCCACTTATTTGCATCTAGTATTACTTATTTGATCATTTTCTAAATGAGGTATTGACTTTATGACATTTAACCCTCGCTCAGTTGTGTGGCATGGTTATTTTTATCGTTGGAAAATCGGGCAAGCAAAGGTGACATTATTAAATGTCAGGCAGAAGGATTTACAGGGTTGAGGAACATTACAAGATCTGAAAATTTTTAAAAATATCTAAGGTCAAGAGGCAGAAATCAAATTGTGCACCTGAAACACATGCAAAATGCACCTTGCACACATTTTCCTTCGATAGGCACGCTGGTCTGCGCAATTTTCCCTCAAAAATACGCGCGGTCCTGGGAGTGGCAGAAGTCACTTTCCAGGACCACTTGACACACTTCAGGAAATGATCCTCCACTTGAGGCTGCCCAAGGACAGCCGCCTAAGCCACCTTGGGACCTCAAGTGAGCACACAAAGGAATCAACCCTCTCTCTTGGGTCATCATCCACCAATGTACCAAGAGAGGGAAAGAGAATTTGAATTCGCTTATAAATGGCCACCAAGAGATGAGAAAAAGGAGAGCACATTGTTATGATGGACAAATTTCCCATGAGCAATCCAACAATGTGCAATCCAAAGTAGCAGTAGAGAGAGGATTCGGTTGTTGGCCACCCAACAACTTCAATCCTTTGGAGTAGAGAGAGAGAGACCTTGCAACAATAGCTAAAGGGTAAAAACGTCCTTGCACTAGGTCTTAGAACTCCATAGTTCTAAGGGTCCTTTGGCAAGAGTGTAATGTAGTATCTTTCTTCCTAATAATGAACAATAAGAGGGCACTTTGATTCCACCATTTTCATTATTGTTATGTTTGACTCTTTAGGAGATTTTGTTTTTACGTTTGGTTTAGTAGTGTTTTCTCTCCATATATGCATACTGTATTCCATGATTTACTGTGTTTTATATTTTATAGCATGTTTTCACTAACCTGTTATTGAGATTCAACAAGAAAAAATCTTGATCCTAGTGAAAATTAAGCACGTGCACTAGGATGGGGCCCTTGTGATATTTTTAGGTGTATGCCTATTTATAGATGTATGTCTATATTTAGATGCATGTCTATTTTTATTATCCCTTAACTTAAATGTACATTAAAATATAATCCATTCTCAATGAGAAATTGAAAATACTTAACTGAAGTGGCAAATCATTTAACTAAGTGAATTTCGAGTTAAGAGTTTGGTTGGTGGGACATGCAGGTTGAATTTAGTTGTAACTAAGTGATTCGAGTTGTAATAGAGTTGGAAGTACATTGGTGCATGATTTGTGCAAGTTGTAAGTAGTTTAACTCAGTTAAGTGAGTTA
Organism: Pinus albicaulis; assembly: GCA_034641835.2. Taxonomy (NCBI): domain Eukaryota; kingdom Viridiplantae; phylum Streptophyta; class Pinopsida; order Pinales; family Pinaceae; genus Pinus; species Pinus albicaulis. Next base: position 1,591,640,837 of record CM076582.1, on the reverse strand, counting down.
AACTCAGTTGTACTAGTTGTACTTGAAGATACACTAGTGAGAGATCAAGTGAATTAATTATTAATTAATTCGCAATCAGTGGTCTCACATGCAACTGAATATTTACTATTATTAACTGCATGCATGTCAGATCTAGTGGAGGCCCAGTTGAGTTCTAGGTGAAAGGGAAGTAAACTATCAGTTGTGACATTATCCGCTTGAATGCATGCTAGCACACACACATTGGATGTTCCCATGAGGATTATGCAGTCAAGGTAGCAAAGAAGGCATCAATTCAGGGATTTATTTCAACAGGGATTGCACAGTGGAGGCAGGCTGTCTGGAGACAGTAAATTGAACAAGTGATTTGCCAATTTTTGTATGACAGTGTGAGACAATTAGCTGATGAACTGAGAGCTCTTGTGATTGTATTTTTGTATGTAATTGTTTCATATCCATTATATAATCTACAATAAAAGATAGTGAGGTTTTTAGCTGTAAGCGTTCCCCAAGAAATTATCAGTGTTGTGTGTGATTGATCTTTCTTCATGCTTATGTAATTGGCGATTGTGTTTCTAATTCTGTAAATATTTATAGAAGTGATTCGATATTTAACTTTAGCATATTGTTAGATCGAGTGAATACAAGATATACATGCATATTGTATAATTTCTACATGGCATCAGAGCACATGAAATTGCAGAAGTGAAGCAGGAGCTGAGTTTTTTGGTGGATATAATTTGAATTTGTAGAAAGACTTTCTTGGTGCTACAACTGATTCAATATCGAAATGGCTTTCAATGGCTTGAGGTTAGAGTATGCACTCGAGGGAAAATCGAACTACATTGCTTGGAAGGGAGGGATGGAGGCGGTACTCGAAGAAAATGGATTGAAGGAATTCATTGAAAAAAAACGTTCCTAAGCGAGATGTTGCAGATGCTGCCAATCTTAATGCATGGCAAAAGAAAGTGGCAAAGGCAAGGAGGATCCTGTTGGAGGGAGTATGATACCACATTGTCTCAAGCCTCCATGGGAAAGCCACACCATATGCTATGTGGAATTATTTGACGGATCTATTCCAAAGCAGTAGCGACCATAGGAAATTGGCACTCAAAGATAAACTCAGGAAGATCAAGATGGAAAACGGCGACACCATTCAAAATTATCTCACAAAGCTTCTCCAATGTCAGGATGAACTAGGGAGTGTGGGAATAACAGTCGTTGATGATGATTTGGTGAGTTTGGATTTCCTAGGACTTCCTAAGAGTTGGCACAGTTATGAAGACTCTGTCAACAGGTGGGAAAATTTTCCGGATTGGGAAAAACTGTGGTCGGATTTGGTGCAGGAGGTGTTCAGGTGGAACACCAGAGATGGCTCTTCAGCAAATCATGATGATGAAGAGTATTTTGATTTGGCTACCAATGCGAAGAAGGGAAGGGAAATAAATTCCATTCTAAATTTGAGTCTAAAGGCAAGAAGCATGACATGTCCAAGGTGAAGTGTTTTCATTGTCACGAACATGGGAATTTTGCTACTAACTGTCCTCAAAAGAAGAAGAACAAGTAGGTTTTTGGATCTACAGCTGGTGAGGCCCTTACCTCACAATTTTAGCTTGAATTATGCTTTATTTCATGCACAGTTTCAAGTGCATTGGCATCAGTGTGGTATTTGGATAGTGGCGCTTCCTTCTACATGACACGAGATAAGGAGATTTTCGGTGACTTGGAGGAGAAATATCTCCAGATGCATATTGAGATGGGTGACAACGGACGGTACAGTGCTACTGGTTTTGGTACCATTACCTTTCAGAGGGAGTCAGGTAAACCATTTAAATTAAAAGATGTGATGCATGTTCCAGGTCTGAAGAAAAAATTCGTCTTAGTCGCAATGTTGGAGGACAGAGGCTATGCCATTGTTTTTAGGGATGGAAAATATTTCCTGCGACATAAAACAACGGGTCAAGCCAAGAGGATATGGATTCAAGTTAAGAATCTCTACAAACTGGAGGTATATGGTTGCGCTGCCATGATGGGAAAGGCATAAAAATGGTGAATCGGGATGAGGGTGAATTATAGCAATTGATTGGGCCATATTCATCATGGAGCCTTGAAATTCATGCAGAAAATATCTACTGGACTTCCAATGGGAACACTTGCTCAGTGAGATTAGTGCAAGGGTTTCACCATGGGGAAGTATATAAATTCCACCTTTCATGAGAAGGAGAACCATCCTTCGGGGATCCTTGAGAGAGTTCACACAGACGTGTGGGGACCATTATCAGTTGCTTCAATAGAAAAACATAAGTACTATGTAATATTTGTTGATGACTTTTCTCATAAATGTTGGATCTTCTTCATGCAGAAAAAATATCAAACATTCTCTAAGCTCTGTGAGTTTAAGTCATGGTGGAGAAAGAGTCGGGGAAGAAATTGAAGGCTCTTAGGAGCGATAATGGTGGAGAATACATCTCTAAAAAATTCAAGAACTTCTTCATAAAAGAAGGAATTTGAAGAGAACTCATAGTGCCTCATAACCCACAACAAAATGGGGTCACAGAGAGGAAGAAAAAAACGATAGTGGATGCAGCACAAGCGATGTTGCATGATCAGGGCCTACCATTGCATTTGTGGGTGGAAGCATGCAACAATGCAGTTTATGTGCAGAACCATTGTCCTCATAGAGTACTTGGCATGAGTACACCTGAAGAAGCTTTCACTGGCAAGAAACTGGACGTTTCACACTTTAAGATTTTTGGCTCATCTTTTTATATGCATGTGACTGAGGACGCTAGGAAGAAGCTGGAGCCGACTATTGGATTTGGGATTTTTGTGGCGTACACAAAAACACCCCATAATTATCATGTGTATTTTCAAAATAGCAGAATGACTGTTGTGCGACGGGATATAAAATTTGATGAGTGGAAAGCCATGCGGTTGTCTCTTGAGAGGGAGCTAGACTTGCATGTGAAGGAGGAACTGCTGGTTCCCAAAGATAAGTCTCTAGATGTGGATCAGCCATAGGAGGAGTTTCATGGAGTGGAGGAAGCCACTCATGCGGATCCATCCATCAGAAATGGCAGAAGGCACACCACGAAAGCTGATAGGCTCAGACTTGATGCTTCACAGAATGTAGGAGCCCCTACTTCACAACGCAGACAGAGACAATCTCTTGACCGATTTACTAGATACATGGCTCTCATGAGAAAAAGTATTGTGACTGAACCATCTTACTTTCAGGAAGTAGTGCATTAGCCTACATGGGTTGATGCAATGGTGGAGGAGTATGACTCCATTGTAAAAAACAGTGCTTGGGAAATTGTTCTAAGACTGGTTGATAAATTAGTGGTAGGTTCGAGATGGATCTACAAGGTAAAGACCTTTGCACGTGTCACAATGTACTCTTCCATAAGGACCATCCTTGCACTCTCAGCACAAAGGTCTAGCGCATTCATCAGATCGATGTGAAAATTGTATTTCTCAATGGGAACATTGAGGAAGAGGTGTACATAGAGCACCCTGAAGGTTTCGAGATCCTCAACAGTGAATTGTATTTCTCAATGGGAACATTGAGGAAGAGGTGTACATAGAGCACCCTGAAGGTTTCGAGATCCTCAACAGTGAGTCGCATGTGGGCCGACTCAAAAGAGCGTTGTATGGGCTGAAGCAAGCACCCTGTGCTTGGTACACTTGGATAGACAACTATTTAACTAGACTGGGCTTCACCAAAACTGAAGCAGATGCAAACCTGTACCAAATTGTGGTGGAGGGAAAGCTTTTAATCATTGTTCTTTATGTTTATGATTTAATATTGACTGGTGATTTGTAGTTTATAAACTCATTCAAGGAGAATCTTGCAAGGGAGTTCAAAATAAAGGTGTTACAATGCAATTTGTCACTGTCCCTGTAATTCCCCATCCCGCACAATTGGAGGGCTCATTTTGTGACCTGTGAGCAGTGACATAACTTGAAAACACTTTCATGGCATTCCCCTAAACATGTACTCTCATTTCCCTGAAGACAACTCCTTGTGAAAAACCCTAAAAATGGCCCTTTTTGCATTGGCACGGGCAGACAGTTCGGTACCCGAGCCAATGGGGAAAATCCTTCAAAGAGGTCGCGCCAATTGGTGCTCTATCCCAAAGTCGCACTCGCGCCAACCAATTTAAGGAGCATTTTAAAAAAAATAAATGGTGGAAGTTTCGTCCTAACCAATTCATGAACTGGTATCTATCTTGAGTTGGGAGGTTTGGCTCTGGATTTCCATGTAGAGGAAGTGGTTTGCCACCTCTCATGGAAGCTTCCTTGAGGATAGGGCCAATCCCATGATTATAGGGATCCCAACTCCCCTTCCTCCATCTATAAAAGCTTACCCATCTCCATGGCAAGCTAGTCTTCAAGTTCCCAAATTCCCAAGAGCCTTATGCTGCAAGAGCCTCTATAACTCCCTTAAGGCCAAATCCAAGCAAGGAGACTATTGTCAAGATCCGAAGAGAGAGGTTTGTCCCATCCTTGACAGGCTTTTCGAGACGTGTTCTGCTGGCGACCCCCCGAAGGAGAATTCAGCGTCAGAACTATGGTTGTAATTTTCCTTTGATTGATTAATAATAAGCGACTATTGGTTATGGTTCCACTCTTGTTATTGTTTATGATGATGAGTTATGTCCTTTCTGACTGACATATAGTTGCATCTACTGGATTTTACGCTTGTGTTTGTTTTGTTTCTTGCGTGTGAAGGTGTCCATCACGGAGATCGTGGGGATCATGATCTGCCAGAGCTAACGAACGGGAGTGCTACCTCTTCTGCAAGCAACAGCATTGGATCCTAGGTAGGCCTTCATCGCTAGTTGGTTTATTTGCAATTAGGAACATGCACTATAGCGTGAACGATTGTTGCTAGACTTGGTCTGGGCTAGTAGGGATCGCCTCTGTCCGCAGAGGGTATTTACCTCCACAACAAATTGGCGACTTCGCTGGGGATCATCTAGCTTGTTGTTTTTCTGCTTTGTAAGCTACAGACGGAGCCTGAAGTTAGCCAGATAGCCTTCGAAACGTTCTTGCTCTGCAATTACGAAGTAGATCAAATTTGCTTCAGTCAATCTCCGGTTTAGTTTATGAACTGAACACTTGGAGTATTGTCTTGTCTTTCGGTCGATTCTTGAATTTGCTTGCTTGATCAGCTCGTTTGGCTGGCTCTTTTTTGAGTGTTTGGCTTTTGGTTCAACCCCAGAGGATCAGATCTGACCTCTGTTTTTTCGAGTTTTCATCCTTTCATGGTTGGCTAGATTGGCACGGTTTCCACCCTGACAGTTGCGCCAATTGGTGCGAGTTTCCAGTTCATCACTCGCGCCATCCCCTGTCTGGCGCGAATTACAGCCAGACAGTCGCGCCATCTCTTGTAGGTGCTATGGTTTACCCTTGTTCAGAAGTTTCTTTTGGTCAGTAATTTGCTTATGGGTTTGTTTTAGATTCTACTTGAAGTGGTGAGTCTGGTCTTGGTTGGGAGAAATTCTTCGTTTTTTCATTTTCAGGCATTGGCGCTTTTATTCAGTTAGCAACCCGCGCCAATTGGGCATTGGCACTAGTTGTCAGTGAGAAAGTCGCGCCAGTTGGCCCTAGTTGTCAATGACAAAGTCAGGCCAATTTCAGGGTGTGTGAAAATTGAGACTTTTTCCCTGAATCCTTCACCAGTGTGTCTTTCCCTTCCGGTCTTCTCACTGTATGAGCATAGATTACATTGCTCATTGTTTGAAATGTCTTCTCTCCATGATTGCTTGATGTAAAAGGGAATGAATGCCTTGTTTTGATCTCTTGCTTTGGAAGTCCTCTTTGTGTTTGACCTCATATGTCTTGTCGCCTTTTGAGGGATTTCGTGACAAAGTGTTTGAAACAATGATTGCATTCTTAGTGTTTGTTTACATCTCTTTTGCATTCATCCTTCACTAAGAAGATTTTCGTTTATTTAGTTTTCGTCTCAAAGTGTTCTTTTTGTTAAAATGCATTAGATCACATTGCATTGAAAAGTATTTTTGAGATTTATCATTGAACTTAGATCACATTGTTTAATGATTGAAAGCTAAAAATCGCTTTGAGTGCATTCTCTTTTATTGAAAGCATGCATTAAGTAGATTTTCATTTCATCGAAAAATGCATTGAGTGCATTCTTATCATTTAAAAGGAAAAAGGAAGTTGTGCATAGATTACAATTGCATAGTTTTCGAAAAAGAGGATTTTGCATAGATAACATTGCATTGTTTGCATCGTTGAATGTTTGAAATTAGTTTTCGATAGTGAAAGTCATCTAGTTTGGAAAGGATTTCGTTTGCAGTGTTGTTTTATGTCGCATCATTGTTTGAAGCTCTTCCCTTAAATAGATAGCATTCATCGAATTGAAAAGTTTTCTTTTCTCATATAGCTGCATACAGGAGATTGTCATATGACATATGGTAGGGCCTTGAAACCGAAACATAATTGAATATCAACCATAAAATTTGTTCAATTTACACTAAGGCAACATTGAAACATTAACACACATTTAGAGGTCTAGGCTAGAGACGTGTTCCGGCGTCTTAAAACCTAGTAGCTGTCGTTCGCCTCTTGGCTTTAGACAACGCTAGTACGGACTTATGCTCCCCGTACCATCGCGTATATAAAGGGAGACCCCACTAGGTTTCAATCCTTTATCCATAGGAAGCCGAGTCTGCCGCCCTATACCCGTGATACACCGGACACAACATTCGGGGAGATTGCCTGCACGTACGTTAAGTCCTTGGTTGATTTCTCTTTCGTTTTGAAACCAAGGTGTATATTGCAGTTCACGGTTATTTGGTACACCCTTTGCCTAGAATTTCAGAGTAGTCATTTCGATATTTTCTGACTCTTTAAATTTAAAAATATCATCAAGCGCTTGTCCTTTCACGCTTGTTTCCAATCTGAAAGTGATAGAGTCACCTTTTGCCTATTTCTCAACTCTTAAAATATGAAATGGTAGAGTTTTGTTTCAATGTTTTAAAAATTAACTGCCCACAAAATATTCCTGGTTAAAGTTAGTTTCCTTAGGGTGTTGTTCTGAAGATTGTTTCTAATGGAAACTTTTCCGGAGTTCACCAACCAAGGAATCCCCTCTGATGGGAATCCTGATCCGTTTTCTCCTTTTGGAAATATTGGTGCTCCTTATATGGAAACGTTGTCCCTTCCTGGGTTAACTGTTGGGTTGCCTGTTTGGTTGTTTTCAACCTCTGTGGTCCCTAATGTCTCGGCTTCTGTTCAATCAGTTCCTCCACATGAACAACGTCATGTTGATTCCAAGGTGGACCTCTCCCCTTCTTCGCCTGTTTCTGCATCCTCCTCTTCTACTTCGCCTGGTGAAAGTCTGGATTTGAGTAACCAGGTGGCTAAGAAGAAGAGGAAGAAGACAAAGAAGAAGAAGTTATATAAAGGAGAGGCTAGTTCTGCAGCTATTGCGCCTAAGAAATCTTCCATTGATAAACCTTCCAACCCTCCACGGAAATTCAAGTTCCCTTGCATGTTGTGCATGGGAGACCATCTTCTTTGAGATTTCCCTGGCATTCCCAAGGTACTCAAAGTATGGTCCAACGGTTGTCCACCGTTGCCTTTGGCTTCTGGGAATCAGGTTGGGGGGGAATCTTCAACTAGTGTTGGTAAGGCTCCTAAGAAGTAGGGTAAGATCACCAGTCCCTGTAAGTTGTGTGAAGGGCACCATGCCATTCACCTTTGTTCGCACATGGATGAAGCCAAAAGAGTCTTGGACAACTCGACTGTTTCTACACCATGCCTTCCAGCTGGTTATAAACAGATTTCTTTTAGTCCTCCACCAGCTGATCCTACGATTGGTCAAGAGTCATCCTTGGTCGATCCCGCTCCTTCAGAAATTCAAATTGAGGAATCCATCCCCGACCAACAATTGGTCGTGGGATCGATTGAGCTGGCCCCTTCTACGATGCACCAAGTCTTTTCCGTCGAGAGTGGATCTCACATCCCTCAGGTTCTTCTTGTTTCTTCAAATTTTTCAGACTTGGAGAAAGATTCTCCTGTCCCTATACCTCAAGAAGCTGCTTCTCCACCTCCCATGATGGAGGTCCCAGAGGATCCCCTTCCCGACTCCATGATGGAGGTCATGGAGGATGCTTCTTCTTATTCCGTAACACCAGGGGAAGACCATCTCGGTTCGACGGTAGCCCCTCCAAGTAGTTTGGTCACTTCCTTTGATTGGAGTCGATTTTCAGGATACCGCCTTCCGTCTTATGTGCCTTTCGAGATCACAGTACAGGCTTTTGGTCTGGTCGCACCCAGAACCATTATATATGAAGGCGCATCTGTTAGTGTTCTATCCTCAACTACTTGGCAAGCTTTCGGTTCGCTGCCGCTTGCGCCTGTTACGCAGAATCTATTGGCATTTAACAGAAGAACGAGTCAACCGTTAGGGATCCTTCCAAGGTTACCTGTTACTTTGGGAGGTAAAACCGTCCATATGGACGTGATGGTTGTTCCAGGCCCCTTGGATTTCAATCTACTCTTGGGGCGCGATTACACCTATGCCATGGGAGCGCTTGTCTCCTCCCTTTTTCGTGTGGTCTGTTTTCCGCATGAAGGACGGATCGTGACCATTGATCAGCTTTTGTTCTTTAGTCCTGATGTGGCATTTGACCCGCCATCATCCCTTCCTAGTTTTTATCCACCCGTTGTATCTGCCCCACCGCAGGTCAACTATGTGGCTACCTACCCCATGCCTGCACCCAGTGATAGTGCCATTGTGCATCAGGTGCTGGGGGCATTGGGTCCTGACTTCCAGGATGTTTTCCTTCCATCGAGAGTGGAACTCTTGGAAGCGATGACTTCTTGTTCATTATGATGAGTTCGTCTATACGCTCGTTTTCTTGTGTCAAGCTCCTTAAAAAATGAAACAAGGTTGTTGGAGAGAGTCTCTTGTCTTGTGTCAAGCTCCTTAAAATGAAATTGCTACTGCCTGAGCAGAGTTCCTTGTCTTGTGTCAAGCTCCTTAAAAAAATGAAAGAAGGTTGTAGCGTAGCTCCGTCTTGTGTCAAGCTCCTTAAAAAAATGAAACAAGGTCGACGGAGTACGCTCGTTTTCCTGTGTCAAGCTCCTTAAAAAATGAAACAAGGTTTTCGAAGCATGGTTCTTTTCTTGTGTCAAGCTCCTTAAAAAATGAAACAAGGTTGTCGGAGCAGAATTCCTTGTCTTGTGCCAAGCTCCTTAAACCATGAAACAAGGTGTCTTGAGGATAGTTCTTTTAATGTGTCAACCTCGTTAAAATAATGAAACACGTTCTTGTTCAATTCGAGTCTTTGATTAGATCTCGTAAAATCCAAGTCGAGTCTTTCTTAGATCTCGTAACTTGAACCTTTACTCCATCTGCCTTTCATATGGATTGAAGCTTGGGGGGCATGTACCTCGAATTGAGTCACCATGCTGGGGGCATGCTTAACTTTTTCAAGCATAGTTTGTTTTCGTTTCAAGCTTGTGTAAAAATGAAACTGGTTTTAAGCATAGTTTATCTTTAAGTTTCAAGCTTGTGTAAAAATGAAACCAACTTCAAGTAGATTTTCCAGTTATTTTGCTTATGTAAAAATAAAACCTTCTCCCATTTCACCTCTTGTGATTGTCATCTTATCAACCTATCTTTGCATCAGCCTGTTTTTGCCGTATGAGCCTTGGTTTTCCCACTCCATCATCCCCATCTGCTTGGCTGATCATATGCCTTCACTTGGTTGTTTTACTCGTTCTTGAGGAACCGCCGCGATGAGTGGTATTGTTAACCAGCCTCTTAACCTTTACTTGTTATAAGCAGTTCCTCCATTATCGGAACCAGTTTCTACCCTTTATACCACTCGTTCCTCCAGGAAGAGTCATCTTTCAACTCTTTTCTGACTCTCTAAACATGAAAATATTGCCGAGTCCCTTGTTGTTTTGAACTCATTAAATTGGTTTCTCAAAGCAACATCTACCCAAGATACGTTTACCCCTTTTTCGGCCGGGGCCGGGATAGATTACTTACAAAAAAGGAATACCCTAGCCTATCGTGACTAGGAGGTTTTCTCGTACACAGCTTTCTACCTTTTCGGATCTCGAGGAATTATTTACGAAAAGGGACCATTGGAGTTTACTTTTCCGCTGTCTTTTCAAACTCTCTAAATATGAAAAGACGTCGAGTTCTTCCTTTGTCAGACTCGTTAAACCCTAATGACATTGGATTAAGTCGTAAAAACGTTATCCGAGTTCCTTCCTAGGGCTTGTTAAATGTACTAGGATGGATTCGTCCGAAGGAAGAACTTATATTACAAGCATATGCTATCCCCTTCAAGCTTGTTATCAAAATAATTGGGGTACTCGCCAGAAATGGTGGGGGAAAATGGAACCAGAATCATTGTCGTGTTGGCAGTATGTCGCTCTTGAACATGGCACTTGTCTGCATTCGTGTCGGGTTGGGGATATCTCATCTCGTTTGTTCACTTGCCTCCGTGGGTTTGGGTAATCCTTTTTGACCTCTCATCTGCTCTTTGCCTCGTCGCCATGACCTCTGATCCGTTGATGTCAAATACTGCCAAACTCACTGTCGTGCCGCCATATGTTCAAGAGAAGTTGAACTCTGCAAGTATCAACCTTCCTTTGATTCTCATCTGATCTTGATTCACAAAGACATTATGTTCCTCTGTCTCGCGTCGATGATGTGGGAAACACTATGGCCCACATTCGATCAAGGTTACTTCCTGTCGACTTCAGCTCATTATCCAGGAAGCTGATATAGAGACTCCCTTCCGGTACCTTGGAGCCTGCATGCCTCAATGGCAGGTTCTTCGCATTCGACGTGAGGTTTTCATCATTGGCCTCCGATCGAGTGATTCTGTGGGTGTTCGACGTCAGCTCATTGTTCACATGCCGTAGATTGTACCTGTAGTACCTTGAGGACCATTGGCATTAATGGTGGTACCTCTCGCGTCTGTTAACAGCTTTCATCATTGGCTGGTAATCAAACGGTGTTCTTGCATGTTCGACCTCAGCTCACTTATTCGCATGCTTGAACTTGTACTTTGTTCGGGTCGAGATGGAGCGCAAGGCCCTGGATTCTGCCTGTTATAATCCAGGCTGCGATTTTGTGGATTATTATGATTCGTTACATGACTCACTGATTGGATGGCTGCGACCATACCTGAGTCTATTTACCGATCCTCACTGGATGGCTGCGTCCATGCCTTGGATCTGGATTATTACATACTCTGTTATGGATGGTTGCGCCCATACCACGTATATATCATGCATTTGAGACATCAGTTGTAATTCTCTATGCAGGTTTTTCGACGGTGGTGTTTTTAGTTGGACACGTTCTCGTAAAGCATTTCACCCCTCTCTCTCCTTCGGGCCTCATGCTTTAGGGGGCATATGTTACACAACAATTTGTCACCGCCCCTGCAATTCCCCATCCCGCACAATTGGAGGGCTCATTCCGTGACCTGTGAGCAGTGACATAACTTGAAAACACTTTCATGGCATTCCCCTAAACATGTACTTTCATTGCCCTGAAGACAACTCCTTGTAAAAAACCCTAAAAACACCCCTTTTTGCATTGGCGCGGGTATCCAGTTCATTACCCGCGCCAATGGGGGAAATCATTCAAAGAGGGCACGCCAATTGGCGCTCTGTCCCAGAGTCGCACTCGCGCCAACCATTTTAAGGAGTGTTTTTTAAAAATAAATGGCGGAAGTTTCGTCCTAACTGATCCAGGAACTGGTATCTAATTTGAGTTGGGAGGTTTGGCTCCGAATCTCCATGTAGAGGAAGTGGTTTGCCACCTCTCATGGAAGCTTCCTTGAGGATAGGGCCAATCCCATGATTATAGGGATCCCAACTCCCCTTCCTCCATCTATAAAATCTTGCTCATCTCCTTTGCAAGCTAGTCTCCAAGTTCCCAAGAGCCATCAGAGCCTTATGCTGCAAGAGCCTTGATTCATTCCCTTAAGGCCAAATCCAAGCAAGGAGATTATTGTCGAGACATCTGAAGAGAGAGGCTTGTCCCATCCCTGACAGGCTTTGTCGAGACATGTTTCGCTGGCGACCCTCCGAAGGAGAATTCAACGTCAGAGGTATGGTTGTATTCTTCTTTGATTGATTAATGATAAGCAACTATTGGTTATGGTTCCACTCTTGTTGTTGATTATGATGTTGAGTTATGTCTTCTCTGACTGACATATAGTTGCATATACTGGATTTTACGCTTGCGTTTGTTTTGTTTCTTGCGTGTGTAGGTGTCCGATCATGGAGATCGTGAGGATTGTGATCTGCCAGAGCTAAGGAATGGAGCCATTATTTTCTCCACAAGCGACAATGTTGACTGGTAAGCCTTCATTGCTAGTTGGTTTATTCGCAATTAGGGACCTGCCACTATAGCGTGAACGATCGTTGCTAGACCCGGCCTGGGCTACAGTAGGGGATCGCCCGGGTCTGGGCAGAGGGGATTTACTCACAACATTATCAGCCATAATCAACAATGAGAAAAAATTCCAAAAATGGTGTATCATATTCATGTATAGTTAAAAATTCACTTCTAGAGTCAATCATGTTCACCCATATTCAAATAGAGTTCACCATAGTTAAACAATCTTAACCATGGATAAACCTGGTCAAAATGGTCAAACATTGTCAGCTAGTCCAACCATAGTCAAAAAAATTCAGCCATGGTTGAACCAACTCAATAATGGTCAAACATGGTCATCATGCTCAATGATGGCCACCATGGTTATCCATCGATGTCGATGGTCATGCTTAGTCAACATGCTCAATCATATTCATCTATAGTTAAACATTTCCAACCATGATAGACCATGTTCAACCATCGTTTACTATAGTCAACCATTATTTTCGATGCTCATCCATGGTTAAACATGTTGACTATGGTAAAAAATGGACAAGAAGTTCAACCATAGTTAACCATTCTTAATCATGATAAAACAACACAAGAATTCGCAGTCACTGCTACCATGGTAATTCATGGTAAACCATTATATCCCATGGTCTACCATGTTCACCAATGGTCAATCACTATTAATCCATCATCAATCATGGTAAATTGTGGTCAATTTTCATCAATATTATCATCCATGGTTGACCCTATTCAACCACCATCAAAAATTTTGAAGTATAATCGATCATCTTCAAACATAATCAACTATGTTGAAGAGTCAACAACTATATTCAACCCTCGTCAACCATATCTTCTACCATATTTAAAAATTGGAAATATAGCTAGGAAAACTCAACCACCATTAGTCAAGTTCAACCATGGTATAAACAAAATGAATAATGGTCAATAATGGTCTCCATTGTCAACTCTGTTCACCATGATCATGCATGGACATACATGGTCAATATGGTCAGGTACAATAAAAATTTTTACCCATATTGATATTTAGTTAAACATTGAAAACCATGGTCAAACATCACCCATAGTCACTCATACTTGATCATAATCAACCATTCTTAAATAAGATCATCCATGGTCAAAAGTAGTCAACATGGATAAAAATTTCAACCATATTTGACCATGTTCAACCATCGTCAAACCACCTTAAGAATGGTTAAGCATGATTACCATTGTGATTTATGGTCAACCATATTTATCCATAGAAAAATGTGGTCCACCATATCATCATCCATATTTATCCATATTTATCATCCATGAACAACCATGTCACCAATATCCATTTCTAATATTCCCTTTGCTAACCATCATGAATCCTCATCCCATGGTTAATCATTATCAAGTAAGGTTGATTGTCATAAGCCATTATCAACCATGGCCAACCATTATCAACCATAGTTGACCCTTTTCAACCATTATAAACCATAATCAACAATAGAGAACCACCATCAACCATGGCCAACCATCAGCAACCATGGTTAATAATAGTCATTTCTCATCAATCCTAGTCAATCATGATCAACCATCATCAATAATAAATTGACCATATTTAATCATAGTCAACCATGTTCTATTAATTCTCCCCGTGAATGCGAGTCATCAACTAGCACAACCACATCTATAAAGTGGTTGATATATTCCAATCAATGTCATTTTCCACCTTTAATATGTCGGTTCGTGCAATTAGTTTAAAAATGTCTAAAGTGATGACAATTAATGTATATCAACTAACTTATTAATGTGGTTTTGCTAGTATATTATGATAATAAACTATTTTTTCCTCTAACATCATAATTTTAAAATTTCTCTCTCTAAACACATTTAAAACCAAATCTTATTTTAGTGTAGTTTTTTTATATTTATACATATAATTAAAATCTTTCAATCAAGTAAAAAAAAACTATTTTAGTATAAATGACTTATTAGTTTGCTTATACTTTAAATACACGAATGAAAGACTAAAATTGAAATGAGGATAACCATTTAAAGTTTCTTACAAATGAAAATGAAACTAACAAAATATTTTTCCAATTTCAAATGAAACAAATTTTAAATGTTTTTGGCTCCCAAGAAAAAAATTATATATTTCATTTTTCGTCATTCTCTTTGTAGGTATTTTTCACAAGGACTTCAATCTATTGAAAAATATCTTACCACATTTATTGATAAAATAGATTTTTAAAATGTGAAAAATAAAGTCAATATATTATAGTGTTGGGGGAAGGATATGGTCAAGGGGGTTTATAGGTTTTAGTGGGTATTAAAAAATGGATATTTGATAAAATTGGTGGTTATTCTCATTAGAAACATGTACTGGGAGGGGGGATTGACAAAATGATTTTGGGAGGTTTTTACCAATATCTAGTGAGATTAGAGGTATTTTTTATTGTGCAATGAATTCATACACTATGAGACAGGTTTACTGATTATATACCATGTGGTGTTTTTTGTTTTACTATAAATTCTAACACTAAACAACAATAAAAAAAATGTTTAAATTTTTGCTACAATCTTGTTGTTAGGTCCCTATAATACTAATGTAGTCCCATTGTTTTTATTGTTAGAGTAGCCCCCTTACTTTTATTATTGTTCCCATTAATCCCTCATATTTTTTTATTTTTTTCCCCATAGAAGCCCACTATTTTTTTTGTCAGTCAAAATCTGGTATTATATTATCATATTAAAAAAAGAATTTACAAGAGGAGCCACCATGGCTCAATTAAATTCGGTCACCCTCAAAGGCATGTTATGCCCATGGAGCTTGGGTGTTGTCCAAGGCATTCAAAGCACTTGGTTATTTTCTGCAAAATTACAAAAAAAAAAATTTAAGCTACCATCAAGGAGGTGGATGCAGGGGACCTGGCAGAGGAGCCACAACGAAACGATCCTGGTGGTGCAGGTGGTAGCTAATGTGATCCATTTGAGTCTCCAAGGCTCGGAGGTGGTCTTGAGAGTGCCTTAGAATACAACGGAGACTCTCCAAGGCCTCAATGGTCTCTGTCTGTAGGCTTTGAATAACGTTAATGTAAGCCATTATTTCATTCCAGTCCTCGTTCCTCTGCTCTCGCAGGGTGTCAAAGTTCAGTTGAATCTGTTTTAGTTGGGTGGAGATGGAATCAAGGGTAACGAAAGCCTCAATTTCGCCAGGGGATTTGGCTGGGGAGACAACCCTGGCCACTGATGAGTGAAAGATCTCCGTAGATTCCGAGTGTGAAATGGGGTCTTCTAGAATTGCTCGATGATCCATTCCTCGGCCAACCCACCACGACGGGCCAGTCCACACTCTCTCAGCATGCAAACTTCCCTCTCTGCCTCACGCTTGGCTGTGTGAATGTTCCAAGTCACCTCTATACCACTCGTCCGAAACATCCGCACTCCACCACCGAAACCCTTAGATCAGACCGTGACCTGCGTCTCTTGAGTTCCATCGACGAGGGATGCACAACCACCCCTAGTCTTTCCACTACCGCCCAAGGAGGTGTAGAGGTTACACCAACCACAAATAAAAACTGCAGGGAGGCTAAATTTCTTCACTAGTCAAAGGCAGAACCACCGAGGAGCTGTGGTGCTATGGGGTTTCTGATACACAAACCATAGAATTGGAGTTGGCACCCATGCAGCGAACCCAATTCTCCCAATTAAGAACACGTCCACCATCCGAATTTCCCTTCCACTTCCCTCTTCCTCCTCCTATTGTAGCTCGCACATTCTGGAGCCATTGCTAGGGTACCTCCATGCTTCCCACTGTTCGCCTCCATTGCTCGATGGGTCTGCTCCTCTGATCTTTCCAAGCTGGCAGAGCTCAAGCTAGGGCTTAAGAGCTAGGAAGTGATCGTCAGCATAGACCGCTGCTCCAACCTTGACCATTTCCCATAAAGACGAAATGTGCAAAAAAACATCTTCCATGCACCTTAACATGATAGCATTGTCGTGATATTGCCTACCCCGAGGCTCTATACCACTTGCTTGTGTGAGCATGGTGATTCGGTGGGCATGTGTCTTAGGTTTGGGTAGGCCTTAACTGCCCCCCACCCACTTTTCTAAGTTATTAGACACCCCCAGCAGGGACATAGAAGCCCACTATCGTTGTTTTTGTTCCCTTACATTAATTTTGTTATTTAGGCTATGATTATATTGTGACCCCTTAGACTCTTATATATACCAAGGAGGTCTTTTCTTTTGTATTTTCCAAGGATTGTTTATTTTTTTGATGTAAAAGGAGGTTTCCCCCATGGACACTTCTATTTTGAAGTTGTTCATCTATTTATTCTTATATTTTGTGATGTTGTTACATAATATTTGGTATGAGAGCTTTTTATTCTAGGGTTTTTATTCTTCAAACATATCTTCTATATGAGGCTTCAGGTGTTGAAATTTTGACCACATGGAGCTGATATCCTGTTGAGATTTGTGTAAGAATTTTAGATCTTGATTTGCTATATTTTCTGAGATATGGTCTAAATAAGTTAGGGTTTCTGCATGCTTCATAATTATCTCTCAAACATGTGACCTAGGGAAAGTCCTCATAACTTCCTCTTCAAGCATAAGATTGTAATTTATTAAAAGATGACCAAAAGTGAACAAAATTCAATTTTGTGTATATTAATTTCAGGCCTGAATTTTGAAACAATGACACTTGACATCTTGTACACGTTAGCTCTACTTAACTATTCCATAATAATGTCACCGTGGGATATTTTTCATAACTTAATAAAAGGAATCCAATATTGGCTTGACTTGTGGCATTAGAAATATGACTTAGACAAATACCATAGGAAAAAAATTCAAACCTTGGCAAGCTGTAATTACAGAGGTACAATAGTTTCAATATCGATCTCCTAAAAGAAAGAAAAAGGTGTTTATTGTTTTTTAATCTTTTGTTTGAAAAATCATCCTGAAGTGATTCAAAGGGAATAATGAAGCATAGATATCATTGTTTGATTCCAAAATTCCTCGAAACAAAATAAAATAAAATCGATACACCTAGTAAGCAACGAGAACACTTAACTATGACGCGTGAAGAAGAGGAAGAAATGCAACATTATGTATCAAAATTACGAGACCAAGTCTATAAACTTTACTCAGAAAGAGTAACCAAAAATGAGTTGGAACCTAAGATGAACGGTTTAGAATAAAAAACAAAAGGAAATATATAAGGTTTGAAGTATATTTTTAAAATAGACATGGACACTATGAATGTCAATTTCAAAGGGTTAAGAAAGTTTATGCAAGAAAGGCTTCCTATTAGTGACAAGGTAATAAGGTAATCCATGAAAATAAAGATGATGATAAAAGGAATATGAATTATGATTATAGAGACTCCAACATTGGGCTTAAGACCCACCACATTCCAAGATAGATATGAGGAATTTTTATGGCAAGGATCCGGTAACATGGGTACTACATATGTAGCAATTCTTTGATCTACACGATGTGCCACACACATAAAAGGTGCACATTATATATTTATATTTAGAAAAAAGTCATTTTGTCTGGTATCTATGGATTTCTTCCCATAAATCAATTTTCACTTGGAATTTGATTGTAGAAGAATTGGTAGCACATTATGACGATACAAAGAGAAATACCTTCTCTAGCTAATTGATTAATCTAAAAAAATAGCGTTCAATGCCTGAGAACATTGACGACTTCCAAATATCTAATATCAAGGTAAATGATATCATAGAGGAGCATGTGATTGATACCTTCATAGGGACATTAAAGGATAACATCCAACATGAGGTTCACCTTTGGGAGCCTGATTCATTGGAGAAGGCATTCAAGGTGGCAAGAAAAGTCGAAAGAAAAATTATGGCAACAAGGAAGTCTACCACTCACAACTATAAATTTGGAATTCATGTTGTGCCTAGCCTCCAACCACTTACTAGTTTGACACCACAACAAGTGGAGGAAAAAGGATAAAACATAGAGGAGAATATGATTGATGCCTTCATAGGGACATTAAAGGATAACATCCAACATGAGGTTCACCTTTGGGAGCCTGATTCATTAGAGAAGGCATTCAAGGTGGCGAGAAAAGTTGAAAGAAAAATTATGGCAACAAGGAAGTCTACCACTCACAACTATAAATTTGGAAGTCATGTTGTGCCTAGCCTCCAACCACTTATGATTTTGACACAACAACAAGTGGAGGAAAAAGGATAAAAATGGATTTTTCATAGTTGTGATAGCAAATACACTAAGGGGCATAACTGTGTTGACAAGAAACTATCATACATCGATTGTGAAGAGGAGGAAGAAAATGAACAAAAAACATCAAAAGAAGAGGATATACACCAAGAACCAACCCCAGAGAAAGAAGAAATGAATCTGACCATATCTTCTAATGCATTTGCAGGAATTACCAGTCCTCAAACTCTCAAAATAGAAGGATATATAAAACTAAAGGTAATAGTGCTAATTGATTTTGGTAGTAACCATAATTTTATTCATTATAAGGTAGCCAAGAAATTGAATTTCTTTTTGTATCCATCAGAAAAGTTTCAAGTGATGGTTTCAAATGGAGGAGCTATAAATGGCTCAGTAAAGTGACATAATATATATCTAACCATGGGGTAATATGTATTGAATATTCCAATACTATACATTCGAATGGTTGGTGCTAATTTTTTATTAGGATTATATTGGTTTCAAACTTTGGGGATGATATATTTTAATTTTCAAGAACTTTTCTTGAAATTTTCCTAGGAAGGAAAGGAAATTGAATTAAGAGGTATCATAGGGAAATGAAGGAAGATAATTGGCTCTATTTGCATGAAAAATATTTCAAGGAAAGGCCAATGAGGCATAAATGCATAATTATGCTCACTCAATATTAAAACATCAAAATGATAAATTTCTCTTGATCTACAATTAATCTTGGAAAATAATTCAAAGGTATTTGAGACTCACAAAGGCCTCCCACCTATTCGTGATCATGATCATTATATTCACTTGATTCTAGAAAATTTTCCTCCCAACATCAGACCTTACATATATCCCTATCCCCAAAAGAGTGGAATTGAACATATGGTTGCAAAAATACTATAGGCGTGAATAATTCAACCCAACCAAAATTATTTCTCTGCTCTAATAGTATTGGTACAGACGAAGGATGGATCATGGCACATGTGTTCAAATTATAGGCATCTTTATAGGCATCTCAACAAGCTCACTATTAAA